>JASGXE010005189.1:0-23158 GCA_030068105.1 Sinentomon sp. SZTP_YWyxl
TTCTCAAATAAAAATGAATCTGAAAATTCAGGCATGAGGAATTACCAACCGCAGACAAGAATTAACTTGCCGGGTTGACCTGGCCATACCAATTCAAATTCAAACACTCCAGTCACATAACCTTCATTAAGACAGCTCTAAGGGTATTCCCCTTGGTAGGAGTCTCAACTCGGGTTTGTGCGACCAGAGCAATCAGTTTTCCTTCCTGACAGAAGTTGTCAAATTTTGCCAAAATCGGCTCCAAACGAATACGACGCCGGACTTCGTTTCTGAACGCTGAGTGTTCCGTCCAGACATAGCAGCTAGGATTTGCCCCTAATGTGACGCCACTACCCTAACGGTGCCTAGCAAGGTGTTGGGAAGGTACCTATTTGCTCGAAACCCCCAGAGGAAACGGGAACTGCTAGGAAATCGGAATATCCGCAACCGAAGTTTGGAAGTGACTGGTGGCGCCATCCCATCAGACTTGTGGGAAGTAAGAATTGGAGGTTCCGCGGACCATTTTGGTTGTGTTGCGGGATTTTTCCGAGAGATGGGAGTAAGATCAGCTGATTTGACACTCGAGAGATGGCACTATCGGTCCACAACAGGCACAAGGTGAGAGATCCGAGTGGGCGGAGCAGTAAATGGCGTTTTGATATATCAAACCGAGCAGCGATGGAGACGTTGCCATTTGGCCACCGGCGAGCCGAGGTGACGGACCTACGCTCTCGCCAGTTAAGGGCGAACTGAGCCTGCTGACGGATGAAAGTGAAGGCTCCCTGGGGCGCGAATCCCCTAGGCTGTGGTGGGATTGCGTCGACTGGCCTGACGGTCCCTGTCCCGAAGCGGCTTAAGGGAGGAAACCCCCAGGGTAGGTCTTCACCGTGGGAGGTGGTGGAAGGGTCGGGATAGCCCGCAGTGGCGCGCATAGGCAGGGAGGGGGGGGCTAGGTAGCCTAGGGCACTTCTAGGGTATCGCTTGATTCATCTCAAGCGCTGGGAAAGTCTCACCCACGATCATGGGGATGAGTCATTTATTCCAGGGAAAGTTTGCAATGCACTGTACGTCATTGATGACGTCATAGCGACGTCATCATTACGTCATTGTGACGTTACTTGCCCCTGACATGCATGCAACACACTTGGCGCGGGCCATCCCCCATTAAAAACTCTGTCATGGTGTTTTTGTGAATCACCCTGCATGCACTCATACACTCGTTCATTTAAATTTCACAAGAAACAAATCATAAAAAAGTCAGGCTTCAGTTTGGTCAACGCTTTGATAACTGCAGTTGTTTCACAGTCAATAACCCGAGCATGAAATACCTCTTTCAAAATGCATAAGTCAAACAACATAGAAAGTCAATCGCTTCGGCATACGTTTGGAGGCATGCATGGATGAAATGGGTCATGCTGGAAGCAAGAGAGTTGAGATTGACCGTTGTCTTCGAACTGAAAAGACAGCAGGCCAGGATAAAATAACGATACAGGCATTCCAAATGTGTTGGCGACCTTAAAAAACTCTCGCGTGACGGTCTGACTCCATAACACCAGAATGATACTGCGGCGCAAAGTCAAAGTCAACATTACGCGTCAAAGCATGGAGACGCCAGCGAGGACGCCCGTTAGGATTTAGCCAAGACAAATAGTTCTGGAAATGAAGAAAATATTATTTTAGAGCCACATATTGTCTGACGTCCGAAACATTTTCCTTCGTTAAGGGGGTGTCTTAAAAATCCGAGTCACACAATTCTGAAATCGCATTCCCTGCGTGTCGTCATTACGACCTTTTCAAAACGTTTGAAAGTTGCGACGCATCAACCGTGCAAAGGTGCTGGAGTTCTTTTCCTTTGAGGATCAAGCAGTAAAATTTAACACAACTTAACTTTCTGGCAATTCAGAGCTAATCTCGTGATTCCGTGGTCATGCATCCCTTTCGAATCGTCCAGTGTTGCCTTCTGCTTTATAAAATAAGGAAATCCGATTTTCTCCTCCCATATATACCAAGGAAACAACAACAATTTTGGGGTTGCATTGCTGGCGACAGAAACTGTCAAATCCCTTTTGCTTTTTCATCATTACACAAGCTCTCTCTGCGACTTCAAAGCTTTGGCTTTTTCCACGGCGAAGAAAATAAAACAAATGAAAGCGACAGCTATCCCTATATTTTCTGCTGAGATTCTGGAAGCGGAAGCTATATAGAAGCAAAGCTGGTATAAAGCAGATGGAGAAATTGCCAAAGCCGGATATCAGATCTGGGAAGATGCTCGTAGGAATCATGGACAGTCAAAAGTTGTTAGAACTATGGAAGAACAAAGCAGGGATCAAATGGTCCAAAGGCACAACTGGTTCCGAAAATTGCTATTTTATTGGATACAATCGTTAAAGCCTACAGCTCATTCCACTTGAAGATAGGAGCTGAGAATGCTTCACACTCTTCCATTTAAATACACAGAAAAACTTTAATTTCTATGCCGAGAATGAAGTTTTCGACCGATTTTTCATTGTTGAAAGAATCCTGAATTCACTCTGAGCACACTTGGGAGCATTCTTAGCTCATTATATCTTCAATTGGAATGAGGAGTAAAGGGTTTGTTTTTGCAATGTATACGGAGCCATCCTGAATACGCGGGCCATAGGCGATTTTTTTCACACTTTTGAAGCACGGGGCTATGTAATTCCCCATTTCTCATGCGCCGCAAAACACATTACATGAAGGAATGCATTTAACGGCGCTTACAAGATGAGTAATAACATTGCTCCGTGCTTCAAAAGTCTGACAAATATCTCCTATGGCCCGCGTATTTTGGATGTCTGAGTATAGTGCCGACATTATGAATTACGTCAATCACACACACAAACAAATGAAACAACAATGCAATTTTTCAATACCCAACTCTTCGGAAATAAAAGTCTCCCTTTTTTCACCTTTGTTGCTATGTTGCATGCCCATCTCAAGTACAGTTCCTTGAACCAAGAGGCTGTTCCACTGAAGTAAAAGCATTATTATCTGTCAATCTGACATCAAACCTTTTGGATAATGACAACAAAGAAAGGCAACGACAACAAACGATAGACCAATTGTTTCCGTGATTTCGGTATGTTAAACGCAGGCAAGGGGTGCGGGAAGGAAATGAGGATCGTTGTGTCAAAATATATGTCTTGTTCTCATCGTTGGATTATCTTTTTCTCCATTGGGGGATAAGTCATCCTTCTCTACGTATCATTTTCACTGAATGAATCATTCGTATCCACCATGACTTTTTCCGCCATGACTTTGTCTAAAATAAGATTCCCAGTACCTAAGTTACCCATTTCTATTCAGAGTGGGATGCGTATTGCACGACGAATGAAATTTACACTCATAAAGTTCGCAAATTGATTTTTTGATGGATAGTTAGTATTCCACCTGCTTAACGCCCATATTTCTGCATATTTCTAGGAACGACTTGCTGATATTACACGCCATGTACTGAATTCCAAATCGCATAGTCGTATGGAAATGCAATATTCTCACGTCCGCGAGTGAATCTCAATTGTGATGCAATAAAATCAGAATATATTGACGATTAATTGAAGTGCAAAAGTATTGGCACAGATGTTTTACTATCTCATAAGCAACGTCGTAAATCCAAGCAAACACCCATTCTGTAGAAACCTAATCATGTCACGTACCCACTCAGAATTCATATCCAACAACTTGCAGCCTTATTGCCAGGAAAAACGTTTTTTGCGGATTTGTTAATTTTGCTGCTGCTATGCCTGAAGAATTTTAACACTCTCTCTGGTTTCTTTTTGATTAGAAAATTTACTTTTTTGACCAAGTGCATAAAGATAGCAAGGAAGTGTGCAAGCAATGCTCAAGTGAATGAAATTTTATCGAAAATCGTTAACCCTAGGTTTCTCAAAATCGCCAGAAAGTAGATATGCAGAAAAAAGATTTAGTTGCACGGGTAGAGGTATGTACTTATTGGATTGCGAAGTGTCAAAGTGGTAGATGAAAATCTCCAAAAGTCGAAGTAAAATGTGATGCATACTCGCACACATTTAAGTAATTATCACATTTTTTGCTTTCCATACTTTCTGCCACATCACGTGAGAACCAGCTTGCGTTTTTTTAGTCGTAGCGCTGGCCTGCGCAATCTATCTGCTATTGTTCTTTGATCTTTGATCTTTACAGGCTTGGCTGTCCATTTGCTGTCCATTTGCTGTCCATTTGCTGTGCATCCGAACACGATATCGCGGTTTCGACCGCAGATATGGTTTATCTGCTATCATATCTTGATGATTGGGCTATAAGGATCGGGAAGATCCAGGAGGCACTGGACGATCACAGAACCTGCTTCATATCCTTGACCATGCTGATTCTGCACATTGTTATTGAAAGTGAACTGTTGTTTCGAGTTTTGAAGTCTGAACATTTCTTGTATTATGTACCGTATGTATGATAAGGGGAAATCCCCTCAAATACAATCATTCATTCATTCATTCATTCATTCATTCATCATCTTCAGCGCAAAACGCACACAGATTTAAAAAACACAGCTCGTTTTTTCTGTTGGCCTGAGGTGAATCAATTCGGGGTCAAAGTATTAAAATACTATTCCAGGACCCGATTACCAGTGAGTTGGGCGAAGCATAGCGGAGAAGAAGGGTATCCTTCTACTCCTCCGCTATGGGCGAAGTTAGGAGCAGCATTGCAGATTTCTTGAATCGTTTATGCGCTTGTGGTGCATCCTGTATACGACTTTCTGTAAAAGTTCAAGATGTGGGAAGAGAAAAAAAGTCAGAAGTCCACGGCGGGAATGCTTCTTTCTTGAAGAGGATTCCAAAATTGCGGAATGATATACAATTTGGAATGCTATGCTACCGTGGTGCGGGGTTGTGTTTTGGGGGGCGAGGATGCCTCTGTACATCAGATACCTCATGTTTTATGCATCAGTTGTTGGTTGCAGCACAGCACGGGCAGTTGTCCTCGTTGGCGGCCCAATTTCGCACAGGCATCTCATAGTTCTTGTTTGGCCTTTTACTCATAGAGAGAAAAAACTTAAATCCTTCAAGGATCCTCAGGGGGTTTCGAGTTTTTTGCCTTCTCTCGAGGGCTTTATTTTCTGGCCAAGCATCGCTGAAAAATATTCTCGATATACATATTTAGCATGTAAAAGAGAAGAACGCTCAGAGATGAAATTGGTCAAAAGTCGAAGTTTGAAAATAATGAGGTCTCGTTTCGGTTTTGGTTGCGCATCGAAAAGTTTGAAGCAGAAACACTCCTCGCCAAAATTCTTCGAACATAGGAGTTCATGATCAACTCAGACGCCATTTATACTCAATGGCGACATGCGCCGAAAACACAATGACACTTGTGTAAAGCCTGAAGTTGCATCGAGACTTGTTGAAATTAGATGGCACCTGTGTTTCACAGACCATTAAAATTAGGTATACTTCCTCTAGTACTTTTGGATGACTGTAATAGTTAGTTTCTTTTATTCACTTTTCACATAAGATGCATTTTATGAGCACCGCTTTGTTGCCGAGGAATGCTTTTCCTTCCTTTTAGATTTTAGAAAAATGAGAAAATAATTAGCAGTACATATTTTAATTGGAATTTAACTTCTTCCGAGTGCCCTATCTACATCGCATACGATGTGCGAATGGAACTGAGTGTTGCAGGTTGCTTTTCTCTCGGTGCCTAATGCCATTTTCATTTTTTTACTGGAAGAAATTGCTCTAATAGGTTGTGCACAGTGAAGAGCTATTAAAACCTGCCACAGGGGCCACCGTCAAAGTCCTTGATATGTGCTTCCATCAAGACCCAGCGAATTCAATTTGAAATTGTCTGTCGAGCCGTTTCTGTTGAATCCAGAGAGGAGTTGGGCTATATACGATTATGGGGCATTTCTCCTTGCGAACCCAAGTTGTGCAGCAAGGTTCAAGTCGAGCAACCGGCCTCATGGCTGTCAGCTCAAGATGGCAAATGAAGAAGAATGTGTTGCGATGATTTGCTTCTCTTCAAAGGGAACAATTCAGATCAATTTCGACGCCTTTGAAAAACATTCACTGATCTCCCTGTGCTGCGAATAGGTGTTTGTTTTGCGGAGGTATAGGGAAAAGGAGCCGGTGTCGTATGTCCTGCTGTCTTTCAATAACAAATGTTTGAAATAGCTGATAGCTGTCCATAACAGATATCTGCATGCAAAAGCCCAGAGTAATAATTTGCTCGGCTGTACCAGAAGAAAATGCCCATTTACTAGAAGTATCAAATTTTGACCACTATCCGGAAGGACCAGCTTTGCGACCAACAGCTGGTCACAATGCAGCACACTGAGCTTGTCTCTGAGTCGTTTCGTGGCTTGTTATGGTGAAACGGGCTCATCCCTTTTGCAATTGAAATTACCTTTCCAGGCGTCTCTTCTGCTGGCGGTTGGAGGTTCATATTTCCAGCGGTGAATCCTGTTTAAGGGCAGGAAATATAAGACATCCATTGTCCTTTTCACCTTTGCAGAGTGTGGTGCATAATTTTACAGAATTCCAGGCGAGTGCCTCGAGTCAAGTTGCGAAGAATGTCCAGGCGGACATCGTTGAAATTCCCTGCGAGCGATTTACTGCTCTGCCACACACAACGTTTGGGATGCTGTGGAAAAAGCTTCTTCAGCAAAGATGCGAAAAGCCCGCTGCGTCAAGCCACAAAGCAAACTCCCGACTTCCCTCTCTCTTCGCATCACAAAGGGTGAAGGAGCAGAGCAGGAGCGTTGCCCTTGTTGTCCTTCCATTTTGAAGTCGACTTTTGACTTTTCTCCGGGCAAAGGTGATTTATGCGATTTCTCGCTGTTAGAAAGGAGGCTGCTAGAAAGCTCTAAGCTGTTGGCTTTGGAGCGTCTGGAATATGTTTTTGGGTAATACAGAAATGGTTCTCTTCCCCACACGCTTTCAAATCTAGCAGTTCTCTCTCACGTTTCGTAAGCTCCTGCTGGTGTTGCTGGTAAAACAAAAGGTTTCCGCTAGGATTCATGAGGTTTTTTTTTTCAGTTTTCAGAGTCTAGCATATATATAAGTGCCCGTACCTAGCGTGACCATAGCAACATTTTAGAATTGCCTGGGGATACCTATCGGTTGCGTGGAAATCGCAGTGGAATAATATTTCAGTACGATAGTTAAACCGTAGAAGATCTTTCCAAACAGTAAAGTTCAAGTTCGATGCTTCAAATTTAGTCGTACCTAGCACTCGTCAGTACTTCCAGAGCTCGTTTGCAGAAGAAATATGCTCAAAAGTGCCATCGACATTTTATCGCAGCAAGCAAATCACCAGCCAGATCTCATCAGAATCGCATGGAAGCTCGTTCAAGATGACTTCCTTGACGCTTATCTTTTCCTTGCATCGTCACAAAATAGACTAGAATGTTGGCGGAATGTTCGCAATAGCCTGAGGATAGGACCTTTCACAGCGGTCGACCGGGACCTTATTTTTCATGATTTCAATACTAAACTAGCTGCACTATATAGTCAGTATTTTGGTTAGTTAGTTTAGTACTGGCGATACTAACCAGCCAAAACTTGATGGCAGTCAATGGAATTTTACCTTGAGAATTTGCACGCTTCCTGCTTTGAAACCGACTCTGCATTTCAATCTTGAAGTTTTGCACAAGTAGTCTCACCCCAAAAGTTATCCTGCCTGAATCCAAAGGAATTCCGATATAATTTCGGGTCAGCAGGGGAGTGCTGAAAATTCTCCGAAGTTGTAGGCGGCAACATAAATTTGCTTGGCTGCTTTTTGCGATATCGGTTGGGGGCGGTAAAGGAGGGTAGTGTGCTGGTTGGCAGCGGTGTTTCACTCACAGCACACGCTCGGCACCGGAGCTGTAAGTTTTCCGTGACAAATCGGCCGCCGTTCGTCTGCACACTTTTCAGCATCGCTCTCATCTGCCATCAGGCTGGGTCTTCACGAGATGCCTGCCAGCCTGCAAGCCAGAGCCTCTCTGCCTCCTCCGCGAAGTTGTTATTTATTTGCCAACGTGAAACTATCTTCTTTCAGCATGTATCTCTCCTTGTTCGAGTTCGCCTCGGGCCAAGTTATCGATTGCCTGCCGTTTTCCACTTTGAACTATCCTGGCCCTTCTACGATACGTACTCGTATGTAGTCCCTTGTTCCTGATGCGCACAGACTCCCGTCGTTGACAGGTGGACGCTTTGACAAGAAAAATTACTTGTCAACCGAACATAACAGAAAGGGAGAAGACTTCGGAAATATTTTTCATTTCAGAGTTGAGTTGACCACGAGGGCAAACTTTCGTGAAAGTTGTCGCTGGAGCTTCCGCCTTGTTTCCTCGATGTACAGGATGAAAATTGGCTGAAGTCCACCCTTGATCGTTGCGCCAATCGTCGATGTACGGGGTGAAAATTGGCTGAAGTCCACCCTTGACCGTTGCCCCAATCGCAGGAAAATCAAGACATAACGGAATATTGTACGAAGAGGAGCATGATGAGTCATGAGTCGTTAGGGTTGTGAAGAAACCCAATTTCTACAGAATACACTGATGGCAAGGCAATGACTTAAGTGCTGGTCTTTTGCAGCAGCCGATCACGACTTTGTTACCAAAAATTGTTATAGTTTATACTATTTCTCTACTAATTGTTGCTTTCACACACTTCACAGTTGTGAATCTCGGGCGACAGATGACTAAAAAATCCAAGCACGCGTTAAATTTTCGCTGACCGAAGATTGCAATTGAGGATGGAATCACTGAACATCCGATTTTCCACTAGAGTTGACATTGGCAGTGTATGCATTGCGCTGCCTGACATTGGCTGCGCGTGCATTTGCACAATTAAATTATACCAGACAAATTCCGTTCAATGAATGAAAAGCCAAAATACACACTTTCCGCGGGAGCTGTTCTGTGGACGGCTGGCTACTTTAACTTTATGTATTGAATTTTAATTTCTTCTCAGATCTTTTCAATTGATATCTGCTTGTAAAAATAAGCTTCCTTGCCAGCTAGGCGAATCATCCAATTCAAGAAAACACCCTAAGCACATGGAGAAACATTGGTTAATCTGATAGAAATAGGGTGATCCACAAAGGGAACTGAAACTTCATCATTGCCCATTGGCCTATATCGAGGACTTTCTTGTCAACCATTCATGTCCTTTCAAAAATGCTTCAGAACTGAAGCAGTTTTGGTATTCTACATCCAAGCATCACCAAAAAGCAACGCGAAACACATTTTGCTTCCATTTTCTTTAGAGTCCAGTTCTGGCCATTGAGATTGGAAATGACAATCCACGCCTTGCGGACACTGATTACCCAAAACGCATTTCTTTAACTCCTTCTTTGGGCCATTAGAGTTCGTGCTATTGATTTCGGGGGATACTTTTCAAAACAGCACACACCCTGTGAATCAAAGGCATGAAGAAAAGCCCCTGCGGGACGAAATCAGACATCTTTGAATCCCAAAATACATCACAAGACCAAAACGCCACGAACCACATTCCATACTTTCTTTTTTTCGATCACACTGTATGGGGTCCTAACAATTTGGTGACAGCTTTTATGAACCCATCTTCTCATTTCTGTCGTCCAACGAGATTCCATATGGAGGAATCTGAAACAAATAAGTTTTAGTAAATTAAAGTTGTTTCTGTCCCCCTACGTGCTTCTTTGTCAAACCGCAGTGTTCCCCTTTTGCAAGAAAAAGGAAACAACTTGGATTATTTTTGAAATAGTAAAACTTCTAGAAAGCAAGGCAAGTGTGAACCTTTCAACAGTGTAATGAATACGGAAATCTTGAGAAATTTATTTCCAAGAGCTTTTTTCTTGTTGCATGGTGGGAACCTGAAATATATCCATCACCAATACACACGATTATAAAGATAAAAAGGAAATGCAAGCATTTTCGCTGCAACATATACCCATTTGATTTGCAGCAATGCCAGCGTGCAAGATATCTTATTATTGTTATCACATAACGAGATTGTGAGCGAGCTCACCATCAGGAGGTTACAACGACGTCAAACTGGGAAATCTGGGACAAAATGCCTCAAGACAAAACATTTGCCAAATTTTGATCTTTCATGGATTCACTCTCTCTATCGATCACTCGCTCGCTCACTCGATCTCTCTTTCGCAAGTCGTACTCTGCCTCTCTCTCTCTGCCTCTCTCTCTCCATATGGAATTTGGTGTCTGCCTCCCTCACTCTCTCGGTCTCTCTCTCTTCTCTCCCTCTCTCCCTCTCCTATCCCTCTCTTTCTCTCTCTTTCCTTCTCTCTTTCTCACTCCCTGTCCCTCTCTCTTCGTCTTTTTCTCTTCTCTTTCTCTCTCGGCTTTCCCCCATTCTCATCTCTCTCCTCTCTCTGTCTCTGTCCCTCTGAAAAATCAAACAATAAGTCCTCATGGCAGGTCAATCGGAAATGGCTGGAGTTCGCAAGCTTCTGATGCAGTTTTGGTTTTGATGGTTTGGATAAGTCGTCCAGATTGGTCAGGTTCGGTCATTATGTTAGGTTTGATCTTGGGTTAGGTATAAGGTTGAATGGGTTATGGTTTTTGGAATAGTTTAGGTAAGTTTAGCTGAGTTCAATGCGGAGCTGGCGAGCTACAAACAGCGGTGATGGTCAATCAATTTCGTGATAGGGTATTGCAAGATGCAAATGTTGGACGTTTTCTTGACGAAAAAGGAAAGCTGTGAAATCATATTGAGCTCTAAGCTCTTCTAAGAAAAGCCACGATTGAATGAAAATATCTTGATGGTTTTTGGCGTCGGCACTTTATAATTGCTTTTTCATTGGCACGTGTGGGGGAGTCAGGGAGTAAAGTAACAAAATTGGGGTGGATCTCTTGATTGAACTTGAAAAACCTGAAAAAAAAAACTTGAAAATTGAACTCACCTCACAATCGTGAGTGCAGAAGACAGCGATCGATTGACCTTGTCTTCAGCACACAATTTCCCTGGAGGATTTGCAAAATGCGTTCTCAAAAACCTATACATATAAGAAAAACAACCACAATGCTCTAATTGGAGCTCTCTGAAAGATACAAAAACGAAAAATATCGAAATTTTTCTATGACAATATCATACTCGTGCAGTTGATCCACCACTTTCACGCGGAGAATGCACTTTTCGTTAATTTATTGCTGTCAGCATGAAATATGCCTTTGGTTCCCACAGAAGAAAAAAAGAACGTTCACCCTATCCTGCATATTGGCTATACGAATCAAGAGAGGGGAATTTAAAAATGATGACTAGGGGAAAAATATTCTTCTTTTTCCTAACTGGTTGCCGCCGTGTGATATAGTATATGAGTTTCTGTATCCGGAGGCGTTTGCCCATGTAACGAGCATGGTGTATACTGCGATGTACTCCATTTTCCATCCACAGGAAGTGTGTTTTGCGATATTTTGGTGCAGGCTATTGCGAAGCGGGGCATTTTCTGCTTTTTTGCGCTTGTAAAAACCAGTTCCGATGCACACACGATGCCTACCGTATATCTCGTATTGTGGTGGATATCGGAGGATCAGTTAGAAACATTCATCATACAAATCAGCTGATAAGGCCAGCATGATATTATTTTGCGGATTTGGGAGAAGAATACAGGCTGCATCACAAAAAGGTTATGACACTAGAGAGTTTTAGGCTCAGATAAGTGTGCTGTGTCATCGCGGTAAAATCTGTCGCAGCAAACACAACACCGACAAAAATTCGAAAACGTTTTGGCGGTTTTCAAATGAAAATGGATTTTTTGAAGCACGAAATGGCTTGAAAACAAGGCTTGAAAAAACCATCACTGCGTGCTCCCCAACAAGCTATATTCTGGCCAGAGCTGAATTTATGAACTCAGAGAGTCAGAGTTCGAACTGCGCTCGTCACCAGGAGTGTCGTATATCAACAGCATGCACTTGATTTATTAAGTGCAATTTTTATCTGATGTCGATGATGAAATATGTTGCTTGTTCAGCCAAATTGCCAGCCACGACTTCGGTATCTATTCGAAATGGGGGGGGGTTGTGAGCTGGGGACCATACAGGAGGAAATGCACTTTGAGAGAGGGGCAAAGGGGGTTTCAAAGAGAGCAAAGGGTTTTTTGGAAAGGGGTCGGATGCGGGTCGTCGTAACTCGTAAAGGATGAGAGTGGAAAATATTTTTGGAAATTATTGGACAATGAAAATCCATCAAATACACTCGCTGCAAAATCAATAATAAAAATTCGTCAGGCCTGCCACATCAGTTAGATATATGTAGTGTCTGTCAACAAAAATGTGCCTTTGTGCCGTGCTTGGAAATGACCTGGAACTTCCAACAATGCGGTTTAACACCAGACACATTGCATTCGGCTTGCTCTACTTCAATTTGCAAAAACTGTACCAAGATGGAACCCAAAAAAATTGCTGTGGCGAAAAAACTTAAGGGCTAACAAACTTAGGGCTGGTACGTCGGGAGCTAATCGCTGTAGGCAGAATTCCGCGCAGTGAATAAAGGGCGCATTTTGGCACCGACAAGATACTCTTCGAACGTTCGAGGGGCAGCTTGTAATGTAGCCTATACAACTCACTTTTTCGATATTTTTCGAAAAAATAAAACTGCGGACATTTGAGAATGAAGCATTAGTTTAACGTATGAGGCAGTCGCGTGAGGTATTTTATTTTATTACGCACTCTGCGTATTCTATAAAATCAGTTGAATTCTGCATGTCACAGAAAAAGACATGGTCACAAGCAATCCAAAAATAAGACAAATTTAAGCTATATTCGGAAAGCGACGCTGAAAATGTTTGCCAAATTTCGGCAAAAATGGCAAAACCCACAATGAAGTCCAAATCCTGAATTTGGAGATGCTTCTCATTCGTGCGTTTTGGGCCTCGACGATGTCCTCCAACAATGCTCGTGATTATTTTGTGCAGTCCAGGACTTATATGCTTGCGAGAATGCTGCTCAGAACTTCCAGAATTTTTTGAAATTTTTTCAGAGATTTTTTCTGAAATGTTCGTTGTTTTCGGACACCAAGCCTTTTTGTATTTTTTTTTCTTTTAAAGAAATTGTATGACTCCCTAAACATAAACAGGTCAAGAGAACGACTGCAACAGACAATCAGGTGAGAAACAGAGTTTAAAAAACGACCAATAAAAGTTACAATGAGGAGAGTTTGAAAAAGGAAAGTTGACTCTGAATTCCATTCCAGAAGGGTTTTAGGAAAAGAGAATGAAAGCGTGTGTTTAACTTAAAAGTGCGAACCAAAAATTTGTTGGTATGAGAGCGGCTCCTATTGAACTGGCTTTCTCGAATTTCACCTGGAAGAGTGATGAGCAAAGAACCTCTTAAAGTTAGCATTAACTGGTTATAAGCATGGACTCATCACAAGTAGTTCTCGAACACCGGCGATATTTTGAAGGCCAGGCTAATTCAGGGGCCATCTAATTTCAACAGGGCGTGATGCAACTTCACGCCTCACACGAGTGTCATGATGTTTTGCAGCGCGTGATGCCATGTATTCTGAATGGCCCCTGAGTTAAAACCGAGCTCCTATGTTCGAGGACTTTTGACAAGCCGTGTATAAAATTGCATGCTAATAATAGGAGCATGAACATTTCTAATATCTGCAAGTGGATTTATTTATGAGAATTGAAAAACGGGACATGAATCAGCAAAAATCTGAAAATATCTCGCGATGATCATGTTGTGCCGATATCCTGAAAATGATTTTCCTCCAGCCCAAGACATGATTACAAAAAAGGTTTAATAGTTGTCGTTGAACCCACAGTATTTGTTCTCATGTACTAGTTATGGTTGCAGCAAAAACAAGACTTTCGCGATCTGATTTACGCGATCTTGTTTTGAACTCGTTATTGACGTACCTGCAACACTGGTCATCTTGCCTTGTGTGCATTCCTGTTGACATTTTCAAACAAATAATTGTTGACAATTTCGGACGTTTTGTGGAATTGTGCATTTGTTAGCTCATGTGAAATCCGTTTGCTTGATGGGGTGGTACATACCATTCTAGGAGGAGCATAGGTGGTGATAAATGTTTGTGTATTTAGGACAAACACCTGAACTTAGCCTAAACCTGAAACAGAAGCGGCCTGATGCAACAGCTTGATCCGACGCACACACTTCAAATACCGAATGTGATTTGGCCGAGAAGAGGGAGGGCTTTGGATAATTTCGTTTCACCCATCCATCTGAAGAGCAGCAAGTGGCAGTTTCGCCGATTAATTTTGTTTCTTTTTCGGTTTAGGGTTTTTAGCTTCAAAAGTGCCTCGAATGTTGCTTGTCAGAGCACTCGCTCTATTTGGCCAACGGATTTGCATTTTCGCTTCACAGCGTCGACATCCGGCCATTTTACATGACAACAAGCCATCATCCCTAACGACACTCGACCAAAAAACCCATCCCAAGTGGGTGTCACCCCGTTTGAGGGGTACGGAAGTGTCGCCCTATGTGGCTAGGGGTGTCTGAAAGTGCCTGCCGCCCTTCATGATAATTCGGCAGCTGTAAAATTATCCCAAAGCGCCAATGCCGATTATCGAGTGCCCCTGGGGCGGTGGGGCCTCGCATGAGTGTCAGTTCGACGATGCGCGTCGTGCATTGGTTTTGGCATGAAGTGTCCCTCTTGTCCCGTTTTCGCAATTTCATTGCTCCACTATCACCATTAGCATTTTGCACGGCCATTTCTCTTCGCTATTCACACTTTGACAGTTTTATCTATCCAGTCCTTAATTTGGCTAAAGGGCATACTCGTAGTCACACGCATACATTTGCCTAAACTGATGCGAGCTGTTAACCACAGTTGTAAAATAAAAAATATCCCACTGCAGTTAGTGCTATGATAAATAGTCATCGAATAAATAGGTGTAGGTCGCTCCAGTGAATGTCAGGCCTGTGGGAAATTGAGTCAGCAAACATGGCGGAAAATCTCTCTATATACGAGGGGCATACAAAAAATTCTGGAGTTAGGATCTGTAAACCAGACTCATGCACGGCTGTTTTGATCTCCGGAGGTTGGCCATGTTTCTGGAGCTTAACAGAGCGATTTCGTTAGACTGATCTCTTTTCCTGAGCTGATTACAAGATTACTAGACACTGGCTCAAGAAATGGACTTTTGCATGGCTAAACAAGTAAAGACGGGCATACCGCGATTATGGGGGCTTGAACTTATCATCTTCCCGAAATGTTATTGGGCGCGGCGTTGAAAAGCTCAGCCTGGGGTTGGGGTTTCGTATAACACAACAAAGGAGCCGGGATGTCTGCTCTTCTTCGGTACTTGGGCAGTCAAACAACGATTAATCACTGAAGCGAGGAAAAATTGGGTTATTTTTATCCCCTGGGGACACAATATACACTGTCCCCACCTGTCAGAGTAAATTAAAAATCGAGTTAAAACGAAAAAATGCTGTGTTTATTTGCAGGGAAGAATAATTAGACGGCGGAGAGGAAATATACTACTTACCTTTCACAGATTTTACAAACCACTACTGCGGCTTCTTCACCCGGACTGCTCGTATTGGACTAGATTCACTCATATGTTTTCTGCATTTCTATTTTGAAAATTTTCACATCTGCCGTTGTTATCATTGAATTGGTTTGCTTCTTTTGTTTTGATAGTTTTAACCAGAATATTTTGTTGCTCGTACATTTGGAAATAAATGAATAAATAAAAAGATGCCCCAACCAACGTACAGAGTGCTCCACATGGGACTCTCAGTTTTTGGCATATTTGGTGCAAATTAGCGAATAGAGATCTGTAGAGGAAAGTCCGAAAATAAACGGTTATGTTAAGTTTGGCTGTGTTTGATTGAGTCAGGCCCCATTCATCTGTTCTAGCACTACACGTTATCAGAATAAAATTTTGACCAGACTTTTTGACAAGTTCTTTCCACGTGCAATAAGAGAGTGGAATGCACTTGCTCCGAGCCATTCTCTCATTGTCAGTTATCTACAGAGAGTAGTTTAGCATCAAAGAATTCTGTCCGGCCATCACTCCCTGGTATGCTCTGAGTTAACCGCTCCAATCCGTTCAGCTATCCATCTGCATTGCCCTTTACTGTTTTTGCCCTTTGCTGTTTCATTGTTGTTTTCGTGTATGCTATTTCATTTCATTAATATTTTATACCTCTATTTTTATACCTCTGATGCTTCACTATGTTGTGAACAGCTTAAAAATAAAAAACAATAAAATAATAAAAAGTATTAAATTGTCTGGAAACGTTTTTTGGTAACAAATATCTCGAACTCGAATGAATCACGAATTTTTGAAAAACTTAGATTTTTGAAAACTTAGATAGAAGGAATCGAAGATTTTCTGATTTATTTTTGTTAGAATCGGTATTTTTCTCAAAGATAATCCATAGTGTAAGGTACAATGACACGTTTTACATATTTTGCAATTTAACAACAAACTCGGGCGTTCATGATTTGCATCAAAACCTCGCTTTTTCACGTTTCGATAATTATCGTGAGGGGATATCACGATTTGTCTTGATACTGGCCCAGAAGACCGAACAAGGCAACAAATTTTGTTTATACTCAGAAAGGTACACTGATCTAAAATCATTCGACAGAACACCTGCAGGGATAAAAAAATCAGGCTACAATCTAAAATGCGGCGGATAAAAACACAAACCAACTACTGGCAACTTTCCACTTGTTTTGGTGGCGTGAATACTGCCACCAAATTCTGACAATTTCAAGGGGATTTCCACTTGATCTTTGGATTTTTCATGGTGTAGACATGGTGTTTCTAACTGTTTTAATGCATTTATTTTTCCACAGAAGTGGTGGCAATTTGCCACCGCAATTTTACAGTGTATCGTGGATTAATAGTACCCCAATTTCAAGCAACAACTTAGCGTCGTTAAAATATCATTCAGCGCATGCAGGCATGCATAATGTTGATGAGGATATCATGAACTATGAACGGTATAGGTCGGTGCCTAAGTAACTAAAGAAAACAAACAATGAGAAATGGACCCATTAGGCTAAATTACCCCGAAATAGATTGAAAGGGGTGCTGGCTAGAGGCAATTCGTATCACGCACAGAGGGGAGGGGGTGAAAGCGAAGGTCGACGCACGTGGCACAAAATGCGTGACTTGGAAATTGGGGAAAAGGACATCACAAACTGGCACGGAAGGAAATCTAAAAAACAAAAACAGTTGAATTTCATTGAACCGGCTTCATGGCATATCATTGTTTTGGTTTCCCCTGGAAAATGACTTAGGGGTGTTACAGCAAATCATCTTAAACCAAACTTTACACAGGATGTTCTATTTGTAAGTGGAAGTATACGAGTACCCAAAATTGTCCTACATGGACGGTAGCTACGTTATTTGATGGCTTCAGCTTGTTAAAGATAAAGGTGGGTCGAGTTTTTGGCCACGGATAACTCTGATGGAACTCCCTGAAGACTGAGATCTTCCACTCGAAATGTGTGCCAAAAGCTCTCATCGGTTTCATTACTGGGCCGAACTTCATGTCACACAGATTTGTCTAAATTTTTCTCCAGAAGACACATTTGTCCGGCCAGTTTAATTTCACATTGGAAATATCCAGGTTACGAATCTGTATTCACAAATCTATGATGACAAATGTCTGTTCACAAATCTCTGATCACAAATCTCTGTTCACAAATTCAGGAAATCTCCAGGTCCGTTTTGAGACGCAACCATCCTGCATCTCCAATTGCTTTCGCCGAAGATTGAGGAGAACACCTGAGCATTTATTTCAATATACTGTGTTTCAAAATTGATAAGATCGGATTACCTTTGTTCTTTTCGTGTGGATTCCTGTTTAGCTCCTGTTCAGGCGATTGTGCTTTGATGGCACGGTGTTATCGATAGATAAGCACATTGGGAACTCACGAAGGACACGGCGGGCTACGAGAGTGAAATCTATGCATAAGTATATACCGAAAAACAGAATGTGCTGATACCCCAAAAAGTGGCCGAACAAAAACCTCTCCCAACGAGAGCACGTCCACCAAATGGGTGAACACCTCTGACCTTTCTTTCCTACCTCTTTTTTCCGAGGACGCTGTTAGATGCGATCGTAATCCTCTTGAATATGGAGCCTTCGATCGTTGTTGAGCTCCTGTTCAGGAGCATCCGAGGTGAGGATCCCTTCATGGATCCCATTCAAAGAGAGCAGAATGGTCTTGTAATGTGAGGGCCGATTCTGTGACCATCCCGTTGGCCCAACAAAACCTCCTAGGGTTTTCCCGTGGGCCATCAAAAATCAATCCTTTACGACACCAGGCGAATCACGATTGCCGAAGTTCAGAGGCCAAAATCACGAAGGCCTTCCAACAACTGACACACTCAAGCAGCTCCGTGATGTCCTCGCTTGATGGTAAACACGACTTAGCCGTTGAGGCGGAAAGACATCAGTTTGAGGAATAAAAGTGGACTTGAACGCAAGTGAATCCGATCGGCGACGTTTGAAACACCTGCTGCATTCACAAAAATAATAATTGCTGGCACCATGGGTTTGCTTTTAAAGTTTAATGGCAAGTAATTGCTTTTGACAACGCAGTTGAGGATATGTTGGGTTCGATGACTTTGTTGTTGAGTGTTTTCAAAGTGGTCCTGCATACGAAAATCGCAGATCGGGGCGTACCAATTTCGGTTCCTTGTCCGAGGGTGGCACCAGCAATTGACTTGGTTTGTTGCAGAGTCTCCACAATCTGTATTCTTGCCGACATTTTATGTGCATGTGTCAGCGATAATTCTTGAAATGATCGAAATTTAAATGTCTTCTCTCTTCAGATTATGGAATCGATGCTCAATAGTTGCGGAGCAAACATCTTCGTCGGATATTTGCAATTTAGCCACATTTTGCAAATGCTGCCACCACGGAGGATAGGAGTTTGGTATATGTGCGAAGAACACCATATACCAATTTTGGCACTCCATGTCCAATCAAGTTCGTTGAATTTTAAGATAGCCGGGCAGTGCGAAAACAGAGTGAACATATGACATGCGTTTGTCCAAAAAAGCGAAAAAAATCGTGAAAATCAGATGAAGGGAACATCTTTGAGAATAAATTCGCATTTTGGTGGAATTATTGGAACTTACCAGGGAAATGAGGGCAGGGAACTTCTTCTGTGTTCCCTCGAGGGTAGTAGATCGAAACTAACTCAGATTCGTGATTATCTGGACTGTCAATCCAACTCAGATTATGCAGATCAAATTCATGAACTAAGCCTATATCATAAAAATTGAGTTAGACTCTTTTGAATATTTACAGGATGTTTCATAGAAACACCGACAAAGTCATGTCGGCGTGTTCTTCATGCCCATTCGACTCAATCTTGTCGTGACAAAATGTGATCCGGTCATCTGTCCCCCGAAATAACCTGAATGGGTGCTTGCTGGCCTGGACACAATGTCACGTGCAACAATCATTTTTGTTGTTCGAGTTCTTCTTACAAACAAATTAAACGCAAAATATTGTGAAAAATTGCCGCGACCTCCAATTTCTTTGATGGGCCCCACAGTCTCTATTTTTGTACAGACTCCCCATCACTAGCTGAAGACAAAATATTCAGTTACCAAATTTGCCCCGATCCAACGATCAATCAATTTTGAAAATGTGGCCCCACAAAATCCGCAAAAATGGCTGCTGCGCGATTGTGTATTGCATCCTGAATGGCGCAGCATAGGGTACATTGGGAGGGCTTTATGGGGGCATCTCGGAATGGTGGGTGTGGGAAAATGTGGATGCTCGATATTTTTGTCTTCATCTGGTGTTGAGAAAACAATGGAATAAATTCGAGTTGAACGATGTACCTAATGTTGTGTGCGGCCCCAGTGGCCCCGCGAGATTCCCCGAAGAGCATATTTAGCGGATTTTGGCGAAACGTAATATGTAACTGAAGAATCTGAGCAAATATAATTTTTTCACTGAATATTTTTGTTTTTAGTTTGATCTGAGGATCTTCTCTGGAAAAATCACAAATGGAAACTGTGCCATGATACTGTCCTGCCACATGAACATCCCATTGGAAATTTAGGAGATGGTGGGGGCCATTTCTGAGTAATGGGGGTAGGATCACACATCGTGCGGGCATGAGAAACGGACCGGCATGTAGAAGTGGCTTGAAATTCATGTTCCAATAAAAGTGAGTACAGTACCCAATTTCAATCACTTGGAGGAGAATACTGTCAGGTTGACTCTGTTTCTGGTTCCTGGATTTTTCAGTAAAGTTGTCACGAACTCCCGTTTCGGCATCAACTTGACATCTATCCTGCGTTGAATGCAACCAAAACTGAGTTGTCAGTTCGACTTCAAATGGAAGCACAGCTGAAGATGGCGGTAATCAAAGTTCTCTGACACAAATGTTTGCAATTGTTCTGTCAGCCTGAATTGCCATCAGTCTGTTTTGCGCCAACTGTAAAGCGTTTATCAGAAAGCAGAACTTCAAAAATCTTCTCCTAACTAATCCAAGGCATATGCAATGGGCATGCTTCCCTTTTGTCCTGATTGCGGCGCTGTTTGTTTGTTGGGGCCAGGACATCAAAATTCTGCCCCTAACTAATTCATGGTATATGCAACTGTGACTATTCTTAATTGCACCGGTTGCAGCGTCGTTTGTTTGTCTGAGGAAAAACCTCGAAATTCTGCCCCTTACTAATAATTCATAGCACATGTAACCGTCACCATTATTAATTGCACCTGTTGAGAGCGCCGTTTGTTTGTCAGGGGCAAAAATCGAAATTCTGCCCTTAACTAATTCATGGCATATGCAACCGTCACCATTATTAATTGCACCGGTTGCAGCGCCGTTTGTTTGTCAGGGGCAAAACAACGAAATTTTGCCCCTAACTAATTCATAGCATATGCAACCGTCACCATGATAATTGCACCGGTTGCAGCGCCGTTTGTTTGTCAGGGGCAAAACAACGAAATTCTGCCCCTAACTAATTCATGGCATATGCAACCGTCACCATTATTAATTGCACCGGTTGCAGCGCCGTTTGTTTGTCAGGGGCAAATCCTCGAAATTCTGCCCCTAACTAATTCATGGTATATGCAACCGTCACTATTCTTAATTGCACCGGTTGCAGCGCCGTTTGTTTGTCAGGGGCAAATCCTCGAAATTCTGCCCCTAACTAATTCATGGCATATGCAACCGTCACTATTATTAATTGCACCGGTTGCAGCGACGTTTGTTTGTCAGGGGGAAAACAACGAAACTCTGCCCCTAACTAATTGATAGCATATGCAACCGCCACCATCATTAATTGCACCGGTTGCAGCGACGTTTGTTTGTCAGGGGGAAAACAACGAAACTCTGCCCCTAACTAATTGATAGCATATGCAACCGCCACCATCATTAATTGCACCGGTTGCAGCGCCGTTTGTTTGTCAGGGGCAAAACAACGAAACTCTGCCCCTAACTAATTGATAGCATATGCAACCGACACCATCATTAATTGCACCGGTTGCAGCGCCGTTTATTTGTCAGGGGGGAAACCTCGAAATTCTGCCCCTAACTAATTCATGGCATATGCAACCGTCACCATAATGAATTACACCGGTTGCAGCGCCGTTTGTTTGTCGGGGGGAAACCTCGAAATTCTGCCCCTAACTAATTCATAGCATATGCAACCGTCACCATCATGAATTGCACCGGTTGCAGCGCAGTTTGTTTGACAGGGGCAGAACTTCGAAATTCTGCCCCTAACTAATTCGTGGAATATGCAACCGTCACCATAATGAATTGCACCGGTTGCAGCGCCGTTTGTTTGTCAGGGGGAAACCTCGAAATTCTGCCCCTAACTAATTCATAGCATATGCAACCGTCACCATAATGAATTGCACCGGTTTCAGCGCCGTTTGTTTGTCAGGGGGGAAACCTCGAAATTCTGCTACGAACTAATTCATGGCATATGCAACCGTCACCATAATGAATTGCACCGGTTGCAGCGCCGTTTGTTTGTCAGGGGGAAACCTCGAAATTCTGCCCCTAACTAATTCATAGCATATGCAACCGTCATCATTCTTAATTGCATCGGTTGCAGCGCCGTTTTTTTGTCAGGGGCAAAATATCTGCATTTTTCACGCGCACAACCAATCCGTGGCACATGCAACGCACATATTTTTATTGTACCGATTGACGCGCCTTTTGGTTGGCTGGGTCAGAACTTCTAAATTATGCCCCAATCTAATCTTGGTATATGCAACATGTATTCTTCTTTTTGTTTATTGCACCGATTTCAGCGCTGTTAGTTTGTCGGAGGCAGAACTTTGAACACTGGCATATCGACACGCATATAATTTCTAGTATTAAATTCAGCGCAGTTTGATTGTTGGCAGAATTTCAGAACAACTGTACTCTCATCTGCGTCACATGTAACACACTTGTCACTAAATGTCATTGCATATAAAACTCAGCAATAGGCCATGAATAATCAACGGCTCACCTAGGCAATGCTTGACAATCGATTCACACATCGATTTGAAAGATTTGTGAAGACGTTGGACCGACGGTCGCGCTTTTGAGTTGTCAGCTCACCCAGGTTTTGCGCAGCACTTTCGGTAATCTTGCTTCGCCGACCAACTTTACCTGCAACCCAAATGATCATTAAAGTTCCGAACACAAAAGCAGGAACTAGTTCCCAATTTATAGCAAACAATTTGGGTGGCTCAGAAACAGATAGCATCTGAATTTTTTCTCTAATTGGGCATGCGAACATAAAGAGATGTCGGTGATTCCTGAACCCCAATTATTGCTGAGCAGCACGAATGGATGCCGAAAGGCAAAAGTCAGATTGGCTCAAGGGGTATTTTCAACTAACAAACATGTTACTTTTTTGGAGGTACTCCCACACAAATATAGAGTCTGTGAATAACCTTCCTTGATTAAAGACTTACGAACTCACATGTCTAAAATGCTCAACCTTGCAATTGGGCTACCTTGCGGCTCCATTGGAAACAACATGAGAAAATCAGCACCCTCAGCAAAATCTTTTTTTTAGTGCCGGGATCGACTTTATTCCATTCTTGACAGACGTAACTTTTTACAGGTACAGACCACCCATCAAACACAACTTCGTACAATTCCATTCACAGGAATTAATTTATACCTTCTCAAACCGTGTTAAAGCGACTGTATTAAAACCAGGCTGTTTGGGATAAACGAAACAGTAGCTTGTTATCGTGACATCTGGTTTTTTTAAAATACGAGTCTCA
>JASGXE010005190.1:0-23201 GCA_030068105.1 Sinentomon sp. SZTP_YWyxl
CAGCGCGTCACACCGCGAGGTGTTGTTCGATGATAGGGCGTGTGTTCAGGCATAATCATAAGCTTGGCCACAGGGCAACTGCGAGCATCGTTCCCTTTCCTAATTAAGCACATGAAAATAGAAAGAGGATCCTCGATCAGGTATTTAATTCTTTGTTTTTTGTTGTTGTTTCATGTCGTTTTGTGCAAAGAAGCTGGCCTGACAATATGTTAACACAAGAAGCATCCTTTATTTTCTCAGCATGAATTCCTCTGGTTTGGCTTCTTTAATTGTCCTTGATTGAACAGTCCAGTTCTGTCATGGTGGACCCTGAAGGTTGTTTTAAAGCCTAATTGTTTCTCCGACTAATCTCTGGCGCAATGGTATCTGGATAGTTCAAATTATCTGTGCGACAAAAGGGCCTCAAGAAAGGTCTGACTTGTCCGAAATCAATATTGGTGAGAGTGAGAAACCTCATATAGCTACTTTAGCGTTTCACATGGCTTCAAATTCGGGAATCTGAGAGGGTTGCGGTTTATGGGTTGGAATCCTTGTTCTTTTGTTATTCCAAAACTGTTTTCAGAGAATCTGCATGCGCAAGGAAACTCCAGAAATCTTTCGGAAAAGAAACACCCATTTTCAAAATCTACAATTTTTCCCCTTTTCTGATTTTTTGTTTTCAAAATCTGCAATTTTTCACCTTTTCTGATTTTTGACAATTTTTGGGTGATTTCAGGAGCGCACAGCGTCAAATTGCGGAATCCGACAATCCGAGAGGGTTGTGGTTTGTAGCATTGGAATCCCCATCCTTTTATCATTCCAAACCTGTTTTCAAAAATGTTTTCCCACGTCCGGAAACCCGTCAAATCTTTCGGGAAGGAAACACTCTTTTCTCAATCCGCATGTTTTCCTGCTTTGTCTGAGCAGCACAACGAGGCACGAGGCGCCATCTTCTGTTTCCGTGGGGACAGTGACGTCATTTTCTTCTCTCTTCGACAAAAACGCAACGCTGGTGCAGTTCGCGGCATTCCCTTTACTCTTTGTTCCCTGGGCATGGAGAGCTTGGCTGTGTACCTATGATGAAGCGAGAAAGGAGAATACGAGAAAAGTGTGCAAAGATGTGAGGTTTTTGAAGGCACTTGAAGAAGCTAATAAAATTCAGAAATTGAACCCTGGTACGTCACCCTCCACAAGAGGAGACGGCGGCCCCTCACTGCGTGGTCAGTGCAAAACCATTTCACGCAGCTGGGAAGAGGGAGTATGCGTACTGCTGGCGAACGCCGCTGGTGCTTCCGTGACTCCCTGCGCTAGTTAACCAAGCTTATGCCGGACAGCGCTCTCTCCGCGTGACTGACACAAGGCGAACCATTCCCCCGTTGTTGTGCACTGGAAAGGGGAATGTGCTTAGGATCACTGTTTGTTCTGTACCCCTGCCATCCAGAATTCGGGGAAGATGCGTAATCGGAGCAGTCTTACCTTTTATTCCGTTGATAACAGACCAAGTCTTCTTGCCATTGTTAGAGATATTTGCAAAAATACACGAATAATATTTTAATTTGGCTTCACGCAGAAGCTTAGTCAAAATGTTTCTATTTTTTCTGAACTTATCAAGAACAGCAGGGCAAGACCTCCCACTTTATATCTTATAAAACAGATTGTCCTTGTGACAAATCGACCTAAGCAGAGAAGGCTAAAGCTCAGATAAGGCTCTGATCTCTTCAACACCTCATAATCAAATCAATGCTTAATGGTGTGAGAATTGCTTTTGTAATCTTTTCAACTGTATTTTGCCAAAATTAATGAAATTGAAATGAGGAAAAACGAAACAAAAACAATAAAAAATGGCCTGTAATAAAATAAAAATTCGAAGCCAAACAGTTAAAAAAAAAAAAACAATCGTTGAAGAGATCAGAGCAATATATGATAGGATGGAGAGAAGGAGTTTGCTGAATACTGGATTGAAGTGGAGGGAAATGCTGACGGATGACAGGAAGGAAAAAGAGAGAATGAAATGTGGCACTTCTCAGTTGGACTCAAGATGCCATGCTGTTTTTCCGTCCGTCGGACGTGACTGTACAATGGAGGTTCGGTGTGCAGCATTACACTGCGCACGTTAAAGGACACCTTGCTCCAGGTCCAAGACAGAGGCTTGGCAGCTTGCATGAATGGGTACAAAAGCCACTTGGTATCATGCCAATAAATAACCTTGGTATTCTGCTCCGGTCATTCTGGAAATTGCAGATAAAATGGCAAAAAAATAAACTATAATCATCCTGAAAATTTTAGTCCTTCATGTGGCCATGCTGATCTTTTGAGTGTATTCTACCAAGTCAATTTCTCTCATTTTGGTCTTTTTCCAATTCCTAGCCTCGTTAAACTTGGATGAGACCAGCAATTGGAAAAAGGCCAAAATCAGAGAAATGGACTCATATGAAAAATGTCATTCACGAAAAAGTGTCACACAATAATTATTTGGCTAATTAGGTGGTATGAGTAGGTATCATATGAAAAATGTCATGTCGGTCAAAAATGAAAATGTCATGTTTCATTTTTGACCGACATGATCGAGTTGAAGACCCAGCTTGTGTTTGTATTAAATTTTGCAGGTAGGTAATCTTTTTTTCCAACACCAACTTCAGATTCCATGGCTCATATCTTGCATCTTTCTTTTATTTCACTCCGCTTAATGAATAGGTGATGAAAAATTTATGATTGTAGGAATGGCTAGGCATGATTGCTTCTGCTGGTATTTTCATCCTGAAGAGCAGTGCCAGATGTAATGGCAGAACATCATGACATTACCAGCATGAGAAACCTCAGGACGAATCGCCCAAATTCTGAACATTCTACAAATTCTGATTGTGGCGATGATGTGGTAAGAAACTAATTAAACGTACCTACCTATTTGCATGTTGAGGCAAGTCGATTTGATGAGTGTTACCATTCCCTCATGACATTCCAGCATCATCATCACAAAATTCACATTCAGTATTGGACCAGTGCTAAACCTACTTACCTGTCCAAGTTCCACTGCCATGAGTACCCTCAATTGTCAATGCTGACTGATTTTGACTCAGTCTTTGTGGCATGCGCAATAGGTATCAAAAAGATGGGATGATATTGCATCGTCCAGTGCTAGTGTGAGTGGTCAAGCAGGATGTTGAACAAACCTGATCGAGTGCCCAAGGAAGCAAGGTGTGTTCAACTTCCAGTTTAATTGCTATGGTAGGTACCTACCGTATCTATAGCAGATGACGTTCAGTGGTCTATCTTTTGATGCTCTTAGATTTCACAAATTATTGTTTGCGATGTCAAGATATTGGAATTACCTACCCGTTATTATTGTTGTTGAACTTAGTCTTTTTTATCCTCTTCTTGATGTTTTCTTCTCTTTGTCTTGGAATGATGAGACGTTTTTCTGTTCTGGTCGTTGTTGATCCATATCAAATAGCGATATGATTTTGATTTAACTTTTTAACTTGGCCTAAGTAACCTGACATAACTTAACCTACCTATACCCTGTACCTACCTTACCTCAAACTACCCCACCTACCTCAGCATCATCTGATCCGATCTGCTGTGCAAGAGTAGTTTTACCTACACTCTTCATTCGCTTTTGGTTTTCCTGCTGGAATCACCAATGCCCAGAATGCTGGCCTTTTGGCCAGATCCCCTTTGGTCATTTTCAATCACAGCAAGTCTAGTCAAAACATCTCAAGATAAAGAAGGAAACAAGAACCAAGAAAATAATCTGTGATGTGTCAAGTTGCTGGTGACGTTATCCCCAGCTGCAGATGCTCGGGAATGCTGTTACGCCGGTAAAAAACCAAAATTTAATAAATCCGCCTGTCAAAATTTCAATCGCCATGTTTAAGACTTCGGCATGATACGGATCTATATTCGATGGCCTGCCTTAACTGGGCGGGATCCCACAGTGCTGAACAAAGCATAAAAGTTACCAGACCAAAGTTAGGCCTACATGGATGACCGTGGGGAGTTCAAGTCGAGGTTTAATTTGCGCCGAGGCGTCCTCATAAATGTGGTCCCCTGCCCCACCGCCTCGGAGAAATGTAAGGCAGGGGGTCGAATTTATTCCTCGGCGCAATTTAATCCCGGCTTGAACTCCCCACGGTGAGTGATATTAATGGTACGCATAGGTATCTGCTGTTAAAACAAGTCAGGCCTATGTTCTATTGCTTTGCAAATTGCAAACTGGAGGGGGTCTTGTAAAAGAAATTGCTACACTTTTGCTCTAATATTAATTGCTTCTGCCTGGGGCTCAATTTCAGGAAATTTGAAGAAAAAGTGCTTAATATCAATAATGTTTAATCTTGTTCTCATTTTAGGATGAAACATCTAGTGTACGCAGCACATCTACTGCAGACAACACTTCACGATCAGAAACACCAACATTCAGAGGGAGG
Organism: Sinentomon sp. SZTP_YWyxl; assembly: GCA_030068105.1. Taxonomy (NCBI): domain Eukaryota; kingdom Metazoa; phylum Arthropoda; class Protura; order Sinentomata; family Sinentomidae; genus Sinentomon; species Sinentomon sp. SZTP_YWyxl. The sequence goes on from JASGXE010005190.1 coordinate 4,404, forward strand.
AAAAGTAAACGTGGCAGAAGGAAATTTGTAAAATGTTCCAAACTTCAATATAAGTTTGTGTATGTTGATTTTTAAGATTGATTTTCTGAAAGTTTATGGCAGGTGCACATGGTAATTATGTTGGTAGGTATTTGGTTTTATCATTAGGTGATAATTTCCTCTTGTCAGTTTGTGTCCCACTGGGTAATTTGCCCAGATGGGCTTTTGTTATTCCTTGCTACGTGTTGAATTATATTTTTTGTACGCTCTATTTTTCCCCAACGGTAGCAATCAAAAGGTAGGTTAGGCAGGTGTGCTTTTCTTTCCACCCCATTGTAGGTTTGTGTATGTTGGTTCATCATTTTTTGCAGCATTCATAATGAGTAATTCTCTTTCTTTTTCCAGCGTTCATGGCATGTGAATTTTGCCTGGGATATATGAATCACGTGTAGGTTGTTCGTTTTGAAAAATGTCTGCGAGATCTCTTTGATGATTGCCTATGGGCCAGGGCTTAAAGTGGGGGGGCACGCTTGGGCACGCAGTGCCCGCCGTCCTTTTGGGCAGGGGCACGGAGTGCCCGCCCTCTTTTCCGGCAATGGTGCCCTCCGGTTTTTCATAAAGTGCCCTCGAGTGCCCCCCAGATTTAGATCAGGATCAGAAAAAACCTCATTCTTCTGATGTGTGCTCCCCGCTCCTGGGCCAGGCCTAAGGCCAAGATACATCAAACATTGAAAACACTGGTGAAATTAACAGATATAAAAGATTTCCCACCTTTTTGGCTATGTGTGATGCCCTTTTTTTAAGGCTTGTATGCATTTTTCTCCAACGTTTGTGCCCTTTTTCCACGCTTGTGCCCCTTTTTTCCAGGCTTGTGCCCTTTTTGATTTTCCCGGTGCCCGCCCCTTTTTATTTCCACTTTAAGCCCTGCATGGGCTGTTGTCGTCATCTGTGTGATTTTTCATTGATGAGGTCAATTTTGCGACCGAATCTCTTTCTGGTAAACAATTATTGTCCTCTGCAAATAAAAAAGCACGGATAGCCTACCTGATCGATTATGATAATGTTTGTTTTGTCTCAGCAAGGTTAAGCCAAAATAGGTGCTTGATCGTAAAATCAGAAGTACTCGATCCTAATCTTCTTCGGAAGAATCTTTTTCTTGCATGATTTTCCATTCTTTCCATTCAAATTTTCAATTTTTTAAATTCCAGTTGCAGTGCAACAGAGGACCACAACCAGCCCTTGTTTGGTGTTCAGTTCAATTATCATTTGAGAGAAGGTCAACCACTGATATTTGCCACAGCTGGCAGCAACAGGGTCAGCATTTACGAGTGCCCCGAAAGAGGAGGGTTGACACTTCTGCAGAGTTATTCAGATCCAGATGTACGAATATTTTGTGGTTAACATTATTCCATGTCTTGTTTATGTTTTATTTCCTCTCTTCTGCATTATGACAATTTTTTGCAAGAATAGACTCAACATTTCAGCGTAGATTAGGTCCCGTTAACACAACTTGATTAACGCAAAGGCAACGTGGCCCTCCATGCCTAGTCACTGGCTGCATTGCTGCCAGCTCATAAAGCTTGGAAATGATGAACGCTTCATTTTAGTAATCTGGCTATGCAGTAGGTACATATCCTTGCCCTTAGACGTCATAAGAGGTGATGCACACAGCCAGTTCCACTTTTGGATGCATCCTTTTTACAACACTGGATAAAAAATAAATAGCACTGAGCGTAGAAATTTACTTTTGGTGACACAAAACTCCCAGTGGCTGTCATAGATCCACTAGTCTTGTGGATAGGTTAGGTTGTGGATAGGTTAGGTCTTGTGGATAGGTAGGCCATTTTGAACAAGGCCTGGAATTGGAAAAAGGCCAAAATCAGAGAAATGGACTGAGATCAGCATGGCCACAACATAGGACTGAAACTGCAAAAGGAGAAAGGAACTCACATTTTGAACAAGGCCTGGAATTGGAAAAGGCCAAAATCAGAGAAATGGACTGAGATCAGCATGGCCACAACATAGGACTGAAACTGCAAAAGGAGAAAGGAACTCACATTTTGAACAAGGCCTGGAATTGGAAAAAGGCCAAAATCAGAGAAATGGACTGAGATCAGCATGGCCACAACATAGGACTGAAACTGCAAAAGGAGAAAAGGATCCACTTGTCTTGCCATTAAACTGACTTGATCCAAGCACCTTTCTCAACCTGGGCCTGCGAATCACTGTCTTTTTACACACTTTTTCTCAACCGAGGCTTGGGAAACAATTTTTGCAACATTTTTTCGGCTTACGAAAGGCAGAACATGATGACAGCATCATTATTAATCATTTTTTACAATTTGGTCTTGTTGGACTTGACGAGTGCTGAGATGTTTTTTCTGATACTGCTGTCTCCCAACGAGCAATGCCTCACAAAGTAGTTGTCCTGGTCTTTCTGACCTCTTTGCCAAAACGATTTATTCAGACTCAGGTTATACAGCTCTTTTTGACCAAAGGGGCCGAGCCTATTACCCTCCCAAGACAATGCACCACATTCTTTTTGGACCCGTTTTTGGTTCAGTCAAGTATAGTCTAAAATGTCAGGAATTTATGGATCAGGTACCACAAATGGATGAGCAAGCACCACGAACGGGAAACATGGTTGATAAAAACAAAACAAAGAGGCTGCTGAGTGCTGAACATTTTTTGCAAATTTGGATAAATGTGATGTTTTGTCCCCTCAGATGTGGAGCTTTATCAAGCACAAATGAACAGATCATTGGTCACTGGAGTGCCGAGACTGATGTGCGGAGATCTTCAGTCTCGGCACTCCAGTGACCAATGATCTGTTCATTTGTGCTTGATAAAGCTCCACATCTGAGGGGACAAAACATCACATTTATCCAAATTTGCAAAAAATGTTACGGCCTCTATCCTTAGTCTTTATCAACTGCGGATTTCCACTTCAAAGATTTGTTGCATGCTCTGTCGGAGGTTTGGCCAAATTTTTTGAATTGGTCTCACATCTGGAAACTGAAACTGTTTCTTGGCCTCTTGGGCAAGAAGCCACTGTTTTTATGTGGCATTTTGGATTCAGGGACCTCTCCTGAATGATGGGACAGTGAATGAAAGCTGGCACAAGTTCATATTTCTGTTGCACATGTGATAAAAAGTATGGCTTCTACAAAAAAGTTTTTTTTCATGTTTTTGAGAGATTGTGCATCCATGGATATTTTGAGGTGTGACCCCAGAATTTTGCAATGCAGCGATATATCTAATCATTTCATTGGGAACATCTCTCAGGAATCTTGAACCTGAACACATACATTGGCTATAGTCTGCCTCAGCCATGTTACCTGCTATCATCTTTTTTCTTTTGTTTACACTTCCAGCCAGAAGAAAATTTCTACACAGTTGCATGGTCATATGATGAGGTCGGGCAACCAATTTTGGCTGCAGCAGGTTCCAGGGGTGTCATTCGTTTGTTCAGTCCAGTACTCTATGCATGCATTCGCCATTATGTGGGTAAGTGTCCATGTCCAATGTTGTGTACAGTGGCGAGAAAATTAATTGTACCACATATGGTGACATTGTTTTCGGATTTTTGGGGAAACCTCGAAACCATTGATATTGGTCTCCTTTCATTGATTTGACGCATAGGTTTCCTTGCAAAAAATCCCAGTTTTTGAAACTGAATAATTACAATAATTTATACAATATTCTCTGAATATCGAAGAAAGGCATGTCCTTGTGGCACAAGTATTCTTCCCGCTGCTGTACATGCAGTACCTTACCATTTCATTCCAACCTTAACCAGCCATTTTCCCATTTTGCATTTCTATTGGTTTTTCAATGTTGACAATCACACAATTATTTAATTTAGACCCTTTTCCTGTCTCAAACAGAAAATGGGCAAAACTTCCATATCCATGGCTAAATCTGGAATGGGTGCCTAAGTCTACGGATTTTGTTTGTGGTTTCTTTGAATTGTTTATTTATTAAGCTTACTATAAAGCTTACTAAACCTGACCTAACCTCCAACCCAAACCACATCATATTGCTTGTTGACAGCACATTTCTTGGTATGCGCCTGTTGCTCGCCCTGAATCTGGCTGTTAACCTCTGTCAACCAACTAAACAGATCCTCACTTTCCTTGTGTATTTTTGATGATGAGCTATCCCATTTAAAGGCTCGCAACAATACGTAATTTAGGGATAGTTTGGATCACAAAGTACACTTTTACTGCCATCTACCTACTTGGTGAATTTATTCTGACAAAATTCAGATTATTTGGATTATCCCTTAAAACTGCATGCAGCATGTACTTAAAAAAAAAACCTGGTGATTTGGATCATCCCACGGCCCACCCCATGGGGTTATTTGGATCAGCCCACCCCATGGGGTTATTTGGATCACCCCACTCCATGGGGCTATTTGGATCACCCCCACCCCATGGGGTTATTTGGATCATCCCACCCCATGGGATTGTTTGGATCACCCCACCCCATGTGGTTATTTGTATCACACTACCCCATGGGGCTATATGGATCACCCTTTTTTAAAAAAATGTTTGGTTCATTTTTATTGTATCATTTTAATTATAGGTCGATTAATATGTCATTATTTTCCTGCCAGTGAGGTAGGTTTGGCAAACTAGGCACGTTTTTCTTGAGATTTCAACATATGAGGTGCTCTTACCTGTGATTTTAGCCTTGTTGGTCATTTTCTTTGTTCTCTACAAATTGTTTCTTATAACGCAGGCCATGGTCATGCTGTGAATGAGCTGAAATTCCACCCACTTGATCCTTGTATTCTACTATCCGTTTCGAAGGACCACGCATTGAGATTGTGGAACATAAAGACTGATCAGTGCATTGCTGTGTTTGGAGGTGTTGAAGGTCACAGGGATGAAGTCCTCAGCGCTGTAAGATCCCGTCATTTACGAGTAACCTTTTCTCTGAATGAGACTATTTAATTTGCACCCACCTCTGAAGAGTCTCGTCAACTGTGGCTTGGCAGGTAACAGTGCTCCTTTGATGTAATTATTAAAAGTCTGAAATATGTGCATAAAATATGCCTCAAAAACATCAAAATATGCCCTAAAATGGGAAAATATTCCCAAATATGCAAAATATTTTGTCGGTTATTTATCAATGTCGTGGTTTTCTCTAAGTTGCAAAAGATTTGCATCACATCATGCTCAAGTGCAGCAAATTTTGGATGAGCTGGCAAGGTTTGCTTTGTGTAAGGAGAGCTTTGCGCTCGGCCTACTGTTGACCACACGCGAAATTCGTAGGTACCTATAGTTTTACTTTCCCCATGTGAAGTGCACCAGAGATCCGCACAGCCGCAAGGCTGCATGCATGAGAAAAATGGAGAGGAGAACAAATCGCTGGAGCAAATGAAACGAAGACAATACAGCTAAGGATGTGTGGTGCCACTTTACGTCCATGGGTGCCACTTTAAGCCACCGGCGTCCATGCACTCGGAAGCACTGGCAACCATGGGTGCGGAGGGCCGTGCCGAATGCTTGCTGAGTTTGCAGCACCGCCTTCACCTGCAATCTGCCTGTTTGCTTTGTGTCTGGAGTGCTGCGCTGGGCATTTTCGGCTGCATGCAAAATCCGTGTCGTCTTTTGTTTGCAGCAAGTGCACTCGAAGCGGCGAGGTTGCATCAGAAAATTGGGGAGAAGATAAACGAACGGCAACACAGCGGCCATATGCTGTGCAAGGAGAGGTTTGTTCAAGGTCAGATTATCGCATTTGGCTGGAACCGGAATCTGCAATCCATCCACTTTCAAAGGCGGCTTTGGGGGCGGGAGAATGGCGGTGTTTTGGGAGATTGCTGTTCCATTGGCTGGCTGCTGCATCAGCCAGCCAATCAGAGAGCAGAAGACTCCGCGAGGGCCCCCATCGAGCATTCATTGCTGCATCTGCGGAATTCGAAAATGCTCGCTCAGGGCCTCAAAGAAAAAGGTCGGAAAAAGACGAAAACAATGTTTTTCATGTCCGCGACCGCACGCGGCGCGAGAGAGTCAATGCATAATGTGTGGATTGAAGACAAATGACCGCTTTTCGTGTGCTTGACATAAAAATGCTCTTTTTTCAACTAAATGAATGGAAAAAGGGCAAAATATGCCAAAATATTCCCAAACGCCAAAATATGCCAAAATATGCCACACAACCATGGCGTCAAACAGCTCAGCTTGATGTGTCTCATGTAGATCCAAGGTATCAGCGCTCTGTGGTAAACAGGGAAAAATATGCTTTTATGCAAAATCCGGGCCCTAAACACCATTTCGGGGGTATCACTCCTCCTTCCTCAACTTGAAGGAAAAAGAGCTGGTCACCCTGAGCCATTTCAGGAAATCTTTCATGACCTGAAACCTCTCAAACCCAAACCAAATCGATGGTTTCACAGGAACAAAATGGCAAGGCTGTGTCGTCTGTTGTACCAACTCAGCCTTTGGCAAATTAATGGCAAGATGGCATTAATTTGTCTTTGCTTTCTGCTCTGAAGTCGCAAGACCCATCAGTGTGGACAAGACAAGACCCTCGTCATCTTCAGTCATCCCTTCTGAAGACTTGTTTCCAGTCGCCGTTTTTTGCTTGTAGAAGTTGGGTCTGAAATGTCTCATTCACTGAATTATCAAAATAAAACAAATTTGCTCATCTTCTCTGAAATTGAAGCGACAAGGTTTATGCACGCAAACCCTCTGTTCGGTTTCATTTAGGTACTTCTCTATTGTCTTTTTGCCTACTTGATCCAATGAGATGAAAAACTGAAATTTAAAACGGGGATGTTAATGCTCTTTTGTCTGTGTCATTTACCTCATCATTTCAGCTGAGAAAGAGCTTAAAATTATCTGAGATTACCCGATTTGAAACGAGTTTTACCCTAGGTAGGACCTACCAAAATTAAAAAAAAAAAAAAACATTTTCATCACTTTTAAATCACTTGAGGAGAATGGGGATCACTCGCATCACTGTGTTCATCTTCAGGATTTTTTTTATCACGGATTGTCATTTTTTAGTTTACCAGAGATTTTCTCTCTTCCGAGATCAACCTTAAAGAGGTTTAAATTATACCCGAGATTTTCTATTGCCCGAGATCAACCCTAAAGAGGTTTAAATTACCCTAGAATCGGGTAATTACCTAAGAATTAACATCCCTGATTTGGAAAGATGACTGATAAAAAGCTTGGATTTTGGGATTTTGAATTGCAGAAATTTGGGAGAGGTTTTTAAGTGGGCAGGCAGGTACCCTTCTGTAAAACGTTTCGGGAGTTGATTTGGGACCAGCTGGTATTAGCAGGAGAAAAAATCTAGTTTCCTGCTGGGCAGTGCACAGAATTTTGCGATTCATCACTTCAATTTTTGCTCCATTATCAGATTTGTTTTGTTTAGAAAAACAGTAGTTTGGAGCCACACGTAGAATTCTAGTCAGCGGCTGGGTGTGGTAAATGGAGTTGGTCGGCAAATCGATTATGTGGTTCGGTTGTTGGAAAATGTTTTTTTTTTTCAATTCACTTCGGTTATGCAACTTTTTGTGGTCATTTTGTCCCTTTCTGTAGTTATTTCCCTTTTTATCCAGACATTAACATTCCACATTTTTCCTTTAATGTTTTTACCTACCTTCCTGATATTTTTCCTCCCGTTTCCCAAAGGACTTTAACCTCAATGGAGATGCAATCATCTCGTGTGGCATGGACCATTCGTTGAAGCTTTGGAAACTGGACCGACCAAAGATCAGAACCGCAATTGAGGAATCGCACGGTTTCAATCCGTCAAAAGGGGAACCATTCAAAACCATAAACGAACACTTTCCAGATTTCTCCACCAGGGATATTCATAGGAATTATGTTGATTGCGTCCAGTGGATGGGGAACCTGATTCTCTCAAAGGTGGGTGATGAAAATATCTGAAAAAATGTAAACGTTTTTCGCTGATATCAATTTCTGCTCTCCTTTTCTGTTTCATTTTTCACTCAAGCATTTCTCTTTCACTTTGGCATTTCATTTTTCACTCAGGCATTTAGGCATTTCATTTTTCACTCAGGTATTTCATTTTTCAATTAGGCATTTCCTGTTTCACTGAGGCATTTCATTTTTCACTCAGGCATTTCCTGTCTCACTCGGGCATTTCATTTTTCACTTAGGCATTTCATTTTTCACTTAGGCATTTCATTTTTCACTTATGCATTTCATTTTTCACTTACGAACTTCACTATTCGCTCAGGCATTTCATTTTCCGTGCCTGCAATTGCAATACAACACAAACATCCTTCCTCTACATTTTTTCTGTTGTGGTTCAGGCTTTATTTTACAATAATTCCCCCATTTTATTTTCTTTAAATTTCTAAGTAGGTATGTTTTATTTAGTTGTGTATGGAGGAATTCTATAAACAACTGATTTTACGGACAAAGTAACACTTCGCCGAGAGAAGATTTATGCTACGTGTCGCTTTGCAAATTTTTCGTTAGCTAGACAAGTAGTTTTCACTTTGAAGGGGGTTTTAATCCTGGTGCAAATCAACATTCCCAAAACATAATCAAGTTATATGTCACAAGAATCAACCACTGTTCAACATAATGTTGAACATGTCGATGTTTTCCAACCCCTGAGGATGGAGAGAATGCAAATCCCTAAGCCTTCTGTGCTCAAATGAGTACTTGCGCGCATCTTTGTAAAGGGCACTTGACCTAAGCTTAAAATCATGATCCATTTATGTTTTGAGAATTTGGTGGTAACAGAAAGTCCTTTGTTGTAATTATTGTCCTTTTATTTAGGCCTATTACCTCACTACCATCGGTCTGACTTAGGTGGCCTAAATAGAATGTTGACCATTTTCTCCCCATTTTTATAGTCATGTGAGAATACGATCACTTGCTGGAAACCAGGTCGGCCAAATCAGAAAGGTATAACTCATGGAGACACATCCGTTACGCTGATAAATCACTTTGATTACAAAGACTGTGATATTTGGTTCATGAGGTTTTCCATGGACTTCTGGAAACAGGTCGGTGGATTGTTAAGTTATCTTATATTCCCCTAAAAATAGCGAATGGTGTAATTAAAAGGGATTTTTTTTAGAAAATTAATAAAATCCAAAAACCATAATTTGCCTCTTAAACAATTGATTTGTCATTTCTGCCTGCGATGCAAGCGGAGGTGAAGCTGTGACTTGAAAAAGGAGGCAAAAATTCTGGATAATTTTCAGGGATGGGGATGCTTAAACATTAAAATGTTGTATGGATGGTTGAATTGATGTGCTATGTGTGGTTTTCGACAGTTGATTTGAATATCACCAGGTCAAATTTGCTTTCAGTCTTGTCTAAAGTTTCGGTTACTGGCCCAGTTGCAAACCATTAGGTACAGTGAATTTTCAACATGTACTGTATCCGGTCGGATTTTAAAATTTGATAGGTTCTTATTGGTACAACCTGTTCGATTCCAAGTTTCTAAAACTTAATTGCTGTGCCAAAAATAGCAAAACGGATTCTTCCTATTTCCATTGCTCCGATTGCTTCTTGGAATTCGCTGCATAGTCTGAATCCATTTATTCTGTTTAAATTTTCTTTCTGCCCCATCGAGCTTAGCTTTCTTGTCTTCCCATCTCGAACCTCAATCTCCCATCAGCACTGCAGGGTGGTTTAAATTGATCTTCCATTCCCACACGGTCCAAACTGAAACAGGCTTCACAATAATTGCAGAGTTTTCAGATTCTAGCATGTTGCAATAAAGTCAAGATTGCAACAACATTGCATCCCAGAAACTAGAAAGCATTGTCAGCAAGCACCTTCAGGTCTCTTACAAATCATCAGGTCTGAATACAATTTAATTTCTTCTCTATCTCTTAGACGTTGGCCCTCGGTAATCAAGTTGGAAAGACATACGTCTGGGATTTGGATGCTGATGAACCAGGCAGTGTGAAACCAACAGTATTAGTTCATCCAAAGTGTACGACGGCCATACGACAAACGAGTCTCAGCCGTGATGGAAGCGTTTTGCTCTGCGTTTGTGACGATAGTTCCATCTGGAGATGGAATAAAGTGACTACGGAATAGCATTGTGATCATGCATGTGCTCCGTTGATAATTCTGTAGATAGGGCACCTAATTATGCTGCATCGATTTATTTATTTGTCCTTCCTTTGCTGTTCAATTACTGCATTACCACTGTGGAGGAGGGTTCAGCCAGTGCTTTCTTCGCCACCCAAATGAAAGTGAAAAGAGTTTACCGATATACAGGGTGTCCCATAAGTAGTTTGCCAAATGTCATGTGGGCAACTTCCGGAGGCAATTTTAAGATGAAAATGTAGAATGACTTTTTGATCTCCGATGACTTCCGGGAGTGCCTTTTTGTCCTCCGACGACTTCTGGGGTGCACTCCCCGAATTAAAGAAAACTTGGGGCCCTACGCTGTAATATTCAACGACATTTTGAAGACACAAAATTTACTGTAAGCCAAATTGTAAAGCAACGAAAATGACAAAGAAAGCATGGTCACTTTGTGCTTTTTTAACAGTGTTTGTTTGATGAGCTATGAAACGAATGCAGGTGCAGGGAATGATGAAATCAAAAATGCTCCAAATCATTTGCGAGGTTATCTTCAAAAGATTGCTGGCAATTGTATGAAACATGAAATGAAATTTCTCCTTTGAGATTTTTCCATTAAAATTTCATTAATTTCCTTTTTGCACTCGGAAGTTTTTGCTCAAAATGTTGTTTGGCCTTTTTGAGAACAAACATCAGCGGAGAGCAGATACAGCCCGGTTGTGCTTTTTCAACATGCGAAAAAACACGAGTCCCAAAGCTGTCAAAGGCAAAACAAAAGAGGAGCAATGCATGTGTCGCAGCTTCTATTATTTTGTTTGACCGCAGGACTGTCAGATTCTGATTGAGCAATTCCTTTCTTCTTCCGTTCCCTACCCCCATTGTGACGCATCAGATATGGTGTCTGTTTTGCTCGAAGTGGGATCAAAAATGTAGGCTTAATCAACGTTATTTTATTCTTGCGGATTCAGTGCTAAAAGGTGTCTTTTAATTTGAGACTGATTTTAAAAAGTAGGCAGGTTTTTCTACAAAAGATATTATGAAGGTTTTCTGCTTTTATATTTTATGGACTAATTTTAGCAGCATGCGAAGCATAGAAAAAGAAAATTGCATTTTTAAACAGCTTTCCATGGGAAACCGCTTAGAAAAACAAATCAACATTCGAACTGAGGGTTTCGAGCTGAGCCGGGACCTACCCAACATCTTGATCTCGACAAAGCCACCCCTCTACAAGAAGCCAGATCTCATCACTTTTTGGTGCCTGACATGTTGTGTCCTTTTTTACTGAAGATTTTTGTAATTTGAAATAAAATTATTTTTTTTACATTTTCTGTTTGTTTTATTTTTGTCTACAAAAAATATTCCCATGTCAAATTGAATGATCTTCATTGCGATGAAGGTCATTCATGATGCTCATCATGAATCATGACAAAAATAGTTGCAAATGTTACCATCCGTAGAGAAAGGAATCTATTGTCACGATTGCAATCTTTACCCCGGGACCTAAGTGCTCCGGAATAGATATAGCGTTAATCTGAGGTTGCAGGTTTTTTTTAGCTTTGAAGTAAATGGAGAAAATAATACCCGCAACCTCAGATTAACACCGAGATAAATTTATCCCCGAGATAAATGTGTGCTGTCAAAATGATTATTTTCACTCTTGTTTGGTCAAGTTTAGCCTGTTCGCCACAATGAAGTTATGACCACCGAAAACCATCACAAAATGTGAATCTGTCTTTTGTTTTAAGCAATCGAGTTTTTCTCATTTTGCATCATTTTCCAGCAATTGCCAAACTTTTTTTTAAATGATATCGCAGGAATTGTGCATGTTTGTAAGGTGGAAATTAGTGCACTTTAAAAACAGCAGTGTTTATGCGAAAAAGAACTCGCAAAGGCAAATTTTGCAGTGCATTTCAAGTTGTCTATTACGGGGCCCAAATTGAAATTCCGGCTTCATCAGCCGCATTTATTGAAATTTTGAGTTTCCAGGGTATCGCGTAAATCAACCACCGAAATTTCACAATGTAGATTCCTGAGTACCATACGAATCGAACTCAATCGGGAAAAAGTGATCCGACCTCCCGTTATTGAGTTATGCCCCCCAAAATGGACCATTTTGGGGTATTCATGGGGGAGGTAAGATTTCGTCACAGAACTGTCAAATTTTCAGGACGAGTTCTATGAAAAGAGTAAAACGAAAAATGTTCAGTGACGAAAAAACGTCCGAGCCTCCAATTCCACACAGTTCCCACCCAAAAAAGCCCAATTTGTGGTTGTTTTGGGGAAACTGAGATATGGAGGTTGGGGGTCGTCGCATAAAAGCCATTTTTCGCGAGCAAATTCCCAAAGATACACGGAACAAAAAACGTGGAAAAAAGTTCTGTGTTCCATTTCCACGCAGTAGCCACTCAAAAACTGCTAAAAAGCTTCTCATTGTTGGGGGGTTATACGAGTGTTACCATGGTAATGTTCATCAGTCATCACCATGGTAACACTCGTAACCCCATGAGAATGAGAAGCTTTCTAGCTGTTTTTGAATGGCTACTGCGTGGAAATGGAGACTCGTAGGACCTTCTTACACTGAACAGAGTTTTACGCTGCGCTTGTCCTGTTCAGAGATGATTTTGTCGGCACATTGTGTGCTCTGTTTCAAAAAGCTTTTGTTCGACCTCAAATTGCTTGGGCTCTTCTGGAAGAGAAGAATTCCTGCTATTTTTGTGATTACAGATCTGAAGACACAAAATCTGGCATTTTCATAGGGATTTTTCACGATTTTACATGTTGCGAAATTGTGATCGGAAGCAAGTGGAAGGATGCCAATTCCAGGTTTTCCCAACATTGCATCACGGCAAACATTCTGAACTTTCCCAGTTGCTCTGATATTCCTGCAAGAATCACTTTTGCGACAAGTGGAAGAAACAATCAAATCTGAGGCCAAAAGGCGGTCAATGCTGCCCTTCCAAAGAGGCATCCTCACATCCATCAACTCACTGCAGTCATTATTTTCATGCATCTCTTGACCCACTGACTCGGTCAAGACTGTCTAGAAAACTACATTTCCCAGCTGCGCAGCATCAGCTCAGGCTCGGGACATGATCATCCCTCTCCTTTCGTTATCAGGTGCTCGACATATGTGTTGGCAATGATTCGGGACAGAGGACTTCTCATTGGGGCTCCTTGCTTCTGTAGGTAGAAGTGCTGTTTGTACTGGAAGTAGGTGGAATCCAGGCATGTGCGGCAGAGGGCAATAGAAATCCTGCAGAACGAAGACTGCATCAACGTCAAAGAAACTGAAAAACTCCACCCAGCATGGCATGAGATGTTCGACCACCGGAACAAGATCCGAATCCCTCCACCCGCAACAAACGTGACACAAATGGACTTCAACCTCCCCGATGATTTCATTCCTCGAATCCCGCCGATTCTAGCAGACGACACAACCACTGGAGGACCTGCTTCAGTAGTCGGACTGACGACGTCGCAGTAACTTGCAGCGAAATCGATCTCCATTGATAATTCTCGTTTGTGATTTGTGTCTTCAACTGTCGGAAAGAGCGCAAGTACCGCCCTTGCCTAAGTTATAATGCCCTCTGCAGCCCTCAGAACCATTCGATTTTATTCCGTGGCACCAAAATTCATGGGCAGTGAAAAAATGCTCACCATCCTTCTAAGCATGGGTCCAAAAGATCACAATCTAGTATCTCAGTGACAGTTCAGAATATTGGTTCAAAAATGGAAAGAAAATGATGGATGATGCGAAAAACATGCAGAAACACACGCCGGGCTCGATTACTTCAAAAATATGTCATCACAGCGTGCAACAATCGAAACACGTTTTCGCTCATGAGATTACCTTTACAAACTGGGGCTGCGTCCATCTGCCTTGCGAGTTGCGCACCACTGCTTTGCTGAATAAACATCCCCTCGCAGTAGTCCGCGATGAAATTCCACAGGAAAAGATAAGTGGCAACCAACAGTGCCACAATTCACTTCAATATTTGATAACACAAAACAAACTCCGCAGCATACTGCTATCACAGCTCTGCTCTCTTCCCTTCTCTCTTGGGCCATTGAGGACTCATCCGGATGGATGGACGGATAGCTCATCTGATCATGGACCAGTCTTTACATCTTCTTCACTTATCCATTCCCATCTGTTCGTGATTCAGCAGCTTGTCTTTGCCGTCTGCCATAACATCCGATTTTTTATTTTTTTTTGCCACAACGTCCCAGTCTTTTTTGTTTTTATTTTACCAGCTCGAACTGGTTACGGTGCATTGGAACGGACATAAAGAAAATTGCATTTAAGCACCATTCCGGGGTAAGCCAGCATCTGTAACTGATCAACATTCAAAACTTAGAGCTCAAGTCCAGCCAGGACGGTTAATGCGAAAAGTCCAATGCGAAAAGCCCAAAAGCCTGGACCTGGCAAATAATGGAAAAATAAACAAAATTTGATCAGCTGCCATTTTGTTTATTTTCCTATTGGAGAGGTACTTTAGGTATTTTCCTATTGGAGAGGTACATTAGGGGGGAGGGATGAGAGAGAGCTGTGAGGATTGGAGATCCGGCAGCTGCTGAGGTTTCGGAAGGACTGACTGCTGAGAAGTACCAATCACCTCCCAAGCATTAAGATCCAGATTCTTTTTCAAACAAAAAACATACCCTGTATTTCTGAAGAGAAAATGCAAGAAATGTGATGGGCGCCTGGATGATAAGTCTTCAGAGCTGGTATCATGCTTGGAGAAATGAAAATAGTCGAAACAGACCTGGAAGTTTTATTGATCAGTTAATTTTTATTGACTGCATGAAAGGTAAAAAACAAAATGGCCATCCTTCAAGAAACATTCAAAAATAAAACAGAAAGATGGCAATATCCTTACAAGTCAATAAATAAATAAATTGCTCTTGGAAGAAACAACAAATCACTCTCCATTATGAAATCACTTCATGTGGCATTAGCATCTCAGGGTCATTGCCCTTTTTACCAATCACAGGGCGCTGGACCACAAAATTCAGCCAAACATGTGGCGCATGTTTGAAGCATTGTCCCCAGAAGGTCAATGCCAAAGTCAACACTTTTCCAGTGTTCTCATGTTCTTTTGGGGTGTAATATGATTTGATGCAAATAGCTGTGAACAGCAGTGGGATGGGATGTCGTTGCTGCAACTCTGGTGGAGTGGACCAAGCTGGTGTGGTCTAGAATCTGTCTTTCACTAGCCGATGGTAGTGTTTGTAACAGTCGCTGCAAAAATTTGTGGAAAAGGGGGGCTTTTTGGAAAAGGTGGGCAAGAACCAATTGCAGCAGAAAACCTTAAAATCTCAGGGAATTTTAGGACTTTTGGAAAACCCAGGGAAATTAATTATACAGAACAAATCTGCCCACAAGTAGTCATTTGCTTTCCCTCTGTGAAAACTGGAATGCTTCAAATCTACACTGGAATAAACTGGGAATCTTGGGGATCTTTTAAAATGAGAGCAGCACCTAGATACCCTGTCTCAACCCACCGATAGTCGATTTCCAGTCTGCAGACTACTCGGCTTCGTCATGGGCGTAGCCATAGATGATGAAGTTGAACAGCTGAGACTGCCATTGTGAAATTTCGTAGTTCAAGGAGACTCCCGCCAGAGCGCAGGTCGTTCGAAACAAGACGGGAAAAGGAACAACTGTAGCTTTTGATGCTGATCAGAGATGAGCGTTTCGTCCATGTTTTTGATGATTCACCCCCTCCGCCCAACCCATCCAAGTCCAAGTGTGCAATATGTTGTTCTCTGAGCCTCCTCCACTGGCTCTGTTGACTGTTGACTCAGGTTGACTGTTGCAATTCTCAGGACGAACGGTGCGGCTGCCTCTTCTTGCTCACTCCATGATGTGGTGCCTGTGCCGCCCAATCGGTCAGTCTCCAAGGTGTGTTCGTCGTACTCTGCCAGTGCTCTGCCTGCTCGCTGTCACGCAGTCTGTCGTTCGAGTTCCTGCGTTTCTGCTGCTTTGTGTTCTTGGTGGTGGATGATCCGAGTCGAAATGCCTTCCCATTTCGTGCCTGGCTGTTCTTCCGGATATGACAATCGCTGTCCAAAATCAGTTTTTTTTTCAACCTCCAAAAAGCCCTGAACTTTTTGAGAAATGGCAAAAAGCAATTCCTCGAAAAGATTTAGCCCTTTCGAACAAATCGTACATTTGCGAGAAGCACTTTTCATCACGTTTTATTCTAACAAGTGATCAATTTGTTGCTGCTGTCGCGGGGCAAGCCAAAACTAGCAACAGACGCAGTGCCGCATGTGTTTCCAAATCTGCCGTCATATATCTCCAAACATTCTCCAAAGAAAAGGAAGTCTTCGGCTCAAAGCAAACGAGATGAGTCAGCAAGAATTCGTGACTCGAAAAAAGCAAAGACATTTTCGCAAGTTGCCGTTTCTGATGACTGATGGCACGCCAAAGGAACCGTCGACACCCACCTTCCCAGTTTTGGTCAAGGGAGAAGTGTCTCTGACCACAGCTATTCTTCGAAATCGTGCGAAGTTCAAGTGCTTTCGCAAGAATTGGAAAAGGTCAAACGTGCACTTCAGAGTGCAGAAAACAAGCTCACTGAGGCCAAAGTCGAAAATGACGCTTATGTCCAGGAAATTCGGCAACTGAAAATGAACGCCTTGAATGCAAATGCTGAGCGATCAGTGGCTAGCCTCGCAAAGATCAAATCATTGTGAACATGTTTCTGAAGAAGCAATGCGCTACGATGATGATTTCTTCTTGACTGCATGCTTTTCAATATAAAATCTCCAAAAGGCTACAGACATTTTCGCAGCCACGGACTGCTCCCTCTGCCTTCTACATCCCTGCTTCGCCGTCTGACTCAAGGTCTGAAGTGCTCCTTTGTTATTAATGAAAAAGCCCTGAAATGCATGAAGGACGCCTGAGACGAGGGCAGCGCAACTCAAAGGGACGGAATTGTCATCTTTGATGCAGTAAAGCTTCCGAGGAAATTCGGTTTAATTCATCAAAAATGCAGGCGAGTGGTCATTGTAATAAAAAGTCTTTTGTTGCACTTCTGCATTCGCAATATTATTTTAGCATTTATTTAGGCAATTCCCCATTCATTTGCAGTCTCCGATCGAGCCTTTGTCATCAGCCCAACGAAGCAGCCGCACAAAATGCATTGATAGGCCTGTGAATGTTCATCCAATCTAGAAAAACCAATTTGAGAGCCCAACACCCCATAAAATAGACCTTTTTCGTGACACACCGCAGGTATGCCTGTGTTGCTTTTACCTCTGATTTTTTTGCCTCTGACCTTTGAACTGAATGCCGGGAAAAGGGCAAAAGCGGCGAGGAAACTCTCAAAAGTATCTGGAAAGTGATTCAGGTTAGCCGAACTCAAAAAGACATTTTTAAAGTTTTGTAAACGTTTTTTTTCTCTGACGCAGACGATCCAAGAGAAGATCGACTTCTGCGAGAAAATTGCACGCTCATGTTAATTATTACTTCCGCTTTCCAAAAAATATAAATTTCGTGAAAATCGGCCGGATAGTTTTCAAAATAATGACAAAACTGCAAAGTCTCCTCCGAGAAAACTCTATATGCAGCGTGCGAAAAGGAACAAAGCGGCCAGCGTGTTGCGATGCTTGCGACAATGCGCGGCCAAACGCAGGCAACTCAGCGACCACCGAAGCTGTTCAACTTCATCATCTATGGCTACGGTCATGGGTTCATCACACGTGTTTTTGGTTCTTGGAAAGGTCGCTTTGGAAATATCGATTCCTCAAGGAGCACAGTACAACATGGTAACTCAAACTGAGATGAAATTCGATGGACACCACCCTAGGAAAGGTAAAAGAAGAGTCCTTTCCTAGGAAAGAATAGTTCCTCCAAAAGCAAAAGTTATGCAAACAAGTATGTTTCACTTTGAAAACGAACAAAGCCACCGCAACTGCTTCTTATCCTCCTGGACCACTTTTTACAGTGGATGGCTCTTCTTCCTTTGCCTTCGATTCCTCTTTTACATCACCACTTTCCCCATCCTTTTGCCGTCTCCTTTCACGTGCTATCCGTCTCGCTTCCTCCATCTCTGCTATGCTTTCAAAGAAGGTCTGTCCTTTGTGCTCATTGTACAGCATGTCTGCCATAAATGCCTCCTTTTCAGCCGGCACATGCAGATTGAATAGGCCGTAATACTTCAGGAGAGTTTCTGCGAGGGTAGAGAGAGAAAATGGAAGCAGAAAGAAAATACACTGATGTTGGCAGGACTGTCGGTTGCTCGCCATTAGAGAGCCAAGGAAAGAAAGTCCAATTAAAAAAATGGTAATGCAAAAACATTGTCTGAAGCAAGCGGTTATTACCATTTTATCGTATTACCGTTAAACGGTTATTAACCGTTTAACAGGTCGCCATGGTTGCACAACAATGAAGTTCAAGCTTTTTCTTGCATGTTGTGTTTTGAGTTGCGTGTGACGTCAGCTGACGGAATTCAAAATTGAATTGCGCCAGTCTGACCATTTTAGTCTTGTTTGCTTCGAGCACATGGCTTTTCACTGTGCTTGCTGGCTGCACTGTCAGCTTTCCAAATTCTGTGAAACAGCCAAAAACAGCCAGAGGATTAACTTCTCTCACGTGCAATTCTCAGGCCAAAGTGCTGACCAAAACACGTTCACTGGATTTCCATCCGTCCTCATTAGTCCTTACAAGAACTTGTTTTCATCTTAGTCCCTGTTTGTTCTCATATGTTCTTTTTTGTTACTTTGGGTCACTTTGTCCTTGTTCGTCCTTTTTTGAACATTTTCAATGTTT
>JASGXE010005191.1:0-21560 GCA_030068105.1 Sinentomon sp. SZTP_YWyxl
TCCCCATCATTAATGATATAGATGAAATCTTCTCCCGAAAGTGATAAAAATTCTTCCTGCCGTCCCAAGGTCTGCCTTGCCGTCCCAAGTGGTGCTTGCCGTCCCTGCAACCTAGTTGCGAGGTTGCTCCTCTTTTTGCAGCCCTGATTAAGTCCTTGATTATGTTTAAATTTGGCTAGTGGCAACAGGTTTCGTACTTAACCTGTCTACTGTGGAACGGAACTTTCCTCTCGAAATTACGTGTATTTGCTTCTATTGAAGCAAATTCTAATACCCAATTTCCACCAGAAAGTTGATTATAATTAAGTCCTTGATTATGTTAAAATTTGGCTAGTGGCAACAGGTTTCGTACCGTCAACTGGGGTAACTTGGACCCAGTTTTTGCACTCGATCAACCACTGAGACCTTACCCGACCTCTCAGAGGTGTGGGACCACTTTAGATATTACATTTGAAGTCTTGACAATGTGCCCACTGCTCCAAACTTGAGGTTTTGGAGCAGCTTGGGCTTTTTTTTTTGTTTTTAAAAGGGGTCCGAGTTGCCCCGTGATTTGGGGCAACTTGGACCCCACCCTGAAAATCCATTTAACCGGTCAAGCCCGGCGCCCGTACACCATACGCGCTCAAAAACTGCAACTGATATCCGACTGACGTAAGGTGTACGCGTGTTTAAAGCTGTAGCGATTTGCCGACTGCCGTACACCGTACGCGCGGGAATACCATGCATTCAAATGGGTTTATCGCCGCAAATGCGGCGAATCGCGTCGGCTGAAATTTTCATTTTCGGAAAGAGGAACAAACAGCGATCCAGACGACGTTTATTCCACCAAAATCGGTCCAACCGTTTCAAATTGGCGCAATTTTCAAATTTCCCGGGTTTTTGTCTTGAGTTCCTGTTTTGGGCGCCTTTTTTCGCGATCGCGCGACATCTGCCGGCCGCCGAAATTTGAATTTTCGAAAAGTTGAAAGACGCGCGAATTAGCAGACGCTTATTTCACTCGATTTGCTGCATTCGTTTTGAAATGGCGTCGTGTTGAAATTTCCTGTTTTTTCCGGTTTTTGCTCAATTTTGGTGCGGTTTTCAGTGGTTTGTGTGTGTTTTGGCCAGTTTTTTGTGCAAAAGTGTTTTTATTGGTTGAAAACATCAAAATATGAGTGATTTTATTGACACAAGAGCAGAAATCTGGCTTGGTTGGGCGGGAAATGCATGCATTTCTGCTTTTTCCGTTTTTCGAAAATCCTTGCAAAAATTATTAATTCCGGCGGGAGCGACACTTTTTGGTGCCGAAAATTGCGGAATACCATTGCAAATGCCGAATTCGTAATTCCGGGCTTGAGAGGTTAAAAGCATTGCTGGGGTCGAGTTTGCAGAGATACGGGGAAAACGGACCCCCTGGGATTGTTTTAAAAAAGACACAAAGCAATATGGTGTCGAAATTCATCTTTTCTTTTAATTTTCAAGCATAAAACAGGCACTTAATTCTCATACAAAATTGGCACAGAAAAGCTTTTGAATTCAGGTAAAATGAAGGAACATAATATTGGTATTCACTGAAATTTGTCAGAACTTTTTCAGGGTTGAAAGGAAAAAGACCAGTGGCACAGAATCCAGCCTTCAAGTTGGCTGAAATGTTCTCATCAATCTGATTCCAAAGTCTTCTAAGCAGGCCAGGAAAATGCTCTTTGGGGATGCTACCAGTGCGACGTGTTTCTTTACACCACCTTTCCAAGATCTGCCTCCACTTTATCTTGAAATGGTGGAATATACCTAGCTACATCGAGTGGTTGCATCACGTGTGTTGTGTTGGGTAGGAGGCAACAGAAGTCAATGTCATTTTCCTGGGCTGCTTTGACAACTTCTATAGAAAAATTGCTAGCAAAATTATCACCAATAAGGACTTTTTGTCCTGCAATGTTTTTAGCATGTGGCAAAAAGATGGACATAAACCATTTCTGAAATGACCAAGTTCTAAAACTGCAAAATAAAGTTCCTGGAAAAACAAGTAAAAACATGGTAAGAGCTATTTGGGGTAACATGGACCCCGAGAAATCCATGTTGCCCTTAAAAACCAAGTTACCCCAGTTGACGGTACTTAACCTGTCTACTGTGGAACGGTTTGGAATCGTCCTGGCCCAAAAGAAATCATTCATTTCAGAAACCTCTTTTCGCATGCAATGGTCGCCGGCGGACCAACCCAATGTCTGGTCGGTGGCAACAAGACAAGACACTCATCCCTCCTGAGCATCTTTGGTTGAGGCAATGTTGTGAGCAACATCCACTGCGCCTCAAGGAAGGCATCTCGGATCAACCTCTGGACTACCTGCAGTGTGTGTCCTCACCCTATGCCACTGTGGACGTGCAGAGAAAAATCTCGAATTGGATTCGCCCATCAGAGGGGTTTGTGGTGGTATTTGGAGTTTACTCCGCAAACCATCTTTGTTTGTTCGGCATTTTTTGCTTGAAGTCCCAAGTCCACTATTGCAGAGGGCTGGTGGGGATCAGCGCAGCCAGTTATCGTGGTGCTCGCTCATCTGTGGTCGTCCTTTTCCTGTTGCCGTTATTTTCTTTGCCTGCCTTTTCTTTTTTCATTTTTGTTTTTGGCATAGACCTTCGCCCGTTATGCGCTGCAAGCATATGTCGATTCCTTTTTTGCTTTTTTTCTTTGGGATCACCGACCGTGCACTTGTCCTTGTCAAGCTCTGGGCCGAAGAGTGATTTGAACGGCTCATTCAACATGCTGTGGGGATGCCACACTTGCCGCGAGTTTGCAATGAAAGATGAGACCCTCTTGTTCTTGTTTTCGAAATGCAGCCCTGTCAACCCTGTTGCGCGGAGCAAGAGATCGTGCAGGGCCAAATTCGATTCGATGCAGAAACGCTTTTGAAATTGTTGAAAAATGCAATCATTATT
Source organism: Sinentomon sp. SZTP_YWyxl (assembly GCA_030068105.1). Classification (NCBI taxonomy): domain Eukaryota; kingdom Metazoa; phylum Arthropoda; class Protura; order Sinentomata; family Sinentomidae; genus Sinentomon; species Sinentomon sp. SZTP_YWyxl. The sequence goes on from JASGXE010005191.1 coordinate 2,911, forward strand.
GCTTTGTTATTGATCGAGGAAACATGATGTTGGACGAAATATGATTGGAACTTTTCCAAAGTTTGGAAAACAATCGTTCATCCCAGCAAAACAAAGTCGTTACGATGGCCTCATAGGTACAAAAATGGTAGTTGCAGAAACAATCTCAAATTGTGCCCGTTTCTCGAATGCAACCTTGACCAATCAAGCCTTACAGTTTGGCCCAGGCTTGTGGGATCACCTGCGGCTTTTGTAAGGGGAAATCAAAACAGAAATGACTATCGCCCCCTGTCTAATTGGTCCCTCAAGCTCCGTGCTGCTGTCTTGCAACTCGAAAACAAACAGATTGCTGGCGCGCGCCCCCGTTGATCGATCTTCTGGGCAATCGAAGGAGGATTTCAAATGTTCCCAACATGCGAATTGGTGTCCTCAGGCACCGAAAAGTTCGATTTCGGCTTGAGAATGCTCAGAAATCCAGGTTGTTTGAAGCTTCGGCACGTGTTCGCGGCTTCGTCGCGATCTGAATGTGTTTTCGCTGTTGGAAATCATCTCATGGTTATTGAGACTGTCTTGTCGCACGATGAATCTGTCTGGTCGCTGCTTCTCTGACTGGTCGAGTTTGAACCCATCGCCGATTTGAGTCTGTGATCCCGGATGGAATCTATCTGGTAACGGGTTGAGAATTCGCAGTGTCCTGGTCGATGTTTGAATCTGCCTTGTCTCGGTTTGAAGACGGTTTGAGTCACTCTGTTCGCGGTTTGAACCTGTCTGGTCGAGTTTTGAATCTGTCTGGCGACGGATTTATCTGTCCGTTCGAAGTTTGACTCTGTTTTTCGCGGTTTCTGATCGAGTTTTGAATCTGCCTGGTCGAGCTTTGAATCTGTGCGGTCGCGGTTTGAATTTGCTGGCCGAGATTTGAATCTGTGGATCCAGTTTCGAAATATATCTTGACGAGTTTTGAATTTGTCGGGCTGCGTTTTGAATCTGCCGGGTCGAGTTTTGAATCTGCCGGCCGAGATTTAAATCTGTCCGGTCCAGTTTCGAAATCTATCTTGCGGAGTTTTGAATCTGTCGGACCGAGTTTTGAATCTGTGTGTTCGAGTTTTGAATCTGTTTGGTCCCGGTGTGAATCTGCTGGCCGAGATTTGAATCTGCAGATCCGGCTTCGAAATATATCTTGACGAGTTTTGAATCTGTCGGGCCGAGTTTTGAATCTGTCGGGTCGAGTTTTGAATCTGCCGCCAATATTTGAATCTGTCCGGTCCAGTTTCGAAATCTATCTTGTCGAGTTTTGAATCTGTCGGATCGAGTTTTGAATCTGTGGTCCAGTTTCGAAATCTATCTTGTCGAGTTTTGTATCTATCGGGTCGAGATTTGAATCTGTCTGGTCGAGTTTTGAATCTGTGTAGTCGCGGTTTTGAATCTGCTGACCTAGATTTGAATCCGTCCGGTCCAGTTTCGAAATCTGTCTTGGCGAGTTTTGATTCTGTCGGGTCGTTGGGTTTTGAGTCTATGTGCGGTCGCGGTTTGAATCTACTGGCCGTGATTTGAATCTGTCGGGTCCAGTTTCGAAATATCTTGCCGTGTTTTGAATCTGTCGGGTCAATAGTTGTAAAAAATCAAATTCCCGGAATTGTTCCATCATCTTTTCTTTATCTGTTGGAATATTTCGGCTTTTGTGCTTGAATATTGGTTTCTTCCGTTCGGCACCCATCTGAGTATTTGTCATCCACTTTTTTCTTGTTTGCGCATTCATTTTGCTTATACAATATTCATTTTGAATCGTTTCCTTTCTGGTCATTTTTGCACAAGTCAATGATGACTCGCGAAAGTAGCCTCACTTGGTCGCAAGGCTGCTCTTGATGCAAATCGTTTGGAGGCAAACAATTTCGAGTTCTTCATCTGTAAACTCTAACGCAATGAGTTTTGCCAGGGCAATTGCAGAAATTATATTTTCCTGGGGCCTCCTCTTTTTGAAAGCATGTTACAGCGAGTGCTTTTCGGACAAAGTATGGCTGACCAAACAAACAAACAATGTTTGACCTGTAAATCCGCTTTCAAAAAGAGAAGGCCGCAGGAAAATATCAATTCTACGACAGCCCTGGCAAAACTCTTTGCGTTGAAGTGTACATATTTTGCTGCGAGCAACTTGAAAATCTCTTTCGCTTGAGTCCCGAAATCTCATGTCGTTGCAGCTTTGTCGCCCTGACTTTGTCGCATTTCCCATTGCTCGGGAAAACAAGAATATCCAGCAAAGTGTGCAACACATGTTCTTTTTTGGAAAAAATTCCTTTTGATTCAAGTCTCAAATATCTCCAGGCCGCCACACACAGAGAATTGAAAGCAACATAAAATTACTGAATGTTGATGGAATGCTGATGTTGATGTTGATGGAATGTTGATTGCTGACATGTTTCGTGCCTTCGCATGCAACTCAAATCACTGCATTTGGTAAGTCATATTGCGCATTGAATCTCACCCTTCGGTACAAGTCAACAGCCAATTCAATAGACGGATGAATCATTCACAACAATGGAAAAGGGATAAGCTTTGAGCACAGAAATTAAATTTTCCCAACACAAATCTATACAATGAATTGTCTATGAGTTGAAGTTGAGGGCGAGTTACAATGGGGAATTCGGCCGAATGTAAGCTGGAGATGCGCAAAGTTCAATGCTCTTTCAAAGGCAAGGCGTCGGATAAACGATGAAGGTCACATGCCATTTTGTCTCCCACAACATGTGAGGCGGAAAAGCGTTTTACCTGCTTCTGGAGAGTCACTCATCCCATTTTATTTGACGCTCTGATTTTTTGTCGAAAAGTGAAAGTTCAGGGTGCAAGTGCCTGGCTTTTTGGCTTCAGGGCCACTCTCGATCGTTGTCCATATTGGGCCCTCAATCAACAGTAAAATGTGTAGCGTGCCTATCCTTGGGTTGAATGAACTCCGCAAAATTTCCTTCTCGAAAAATGCTCTTCTGATGGTGTGCTCAGTTGTTTTTGTGCGTCTTCACTGCGAGGTTCGCATCGGTTTTGTTTCGCTCATGGCTTCAACATCAAATTATTCAAATCCCAAAGATTTGGATGAGGAGGATATTGCTGAGCTTCTCGGAACAATTGAATCAGACGATGAGTCTGTGGATTCCGACGAAGGTTCCTCTTCGGGTGAGGAATCCGATGGGAGCGGCAGAGCAGCAGGTGAAAATGGGGAAGCGGCCACTCACGACCAACCTGAATCAGACCCTGACGACCCAGATGACCCACCGGCTACCCCAGCAGTGGCAGCAAGCCACCAATCTCCTGATAACCAATTCGACTGGGAGACAGACTCACAACTTCACTCTCCGGCTGCCTTTCACTTTGACGATACCAATTCTGGATATGCATTCAAAAACCCGACTCGTCAAACTGACCTCAAAGAGATGGATGTTTTCCTAGTCCTCTTTGGAAAGCACCTGGTAGAAACGATCGTCCAAGAAACAAATCGTTACCAGGAACAGATGGTCAGCCAAACGACACCCAGTACTCATTCCCGGCTTCGCAGATGGACAGCGACGACGGTGGACGAGATGTACAGGTTTTTCGCCACCCTTCTTCTCATGCCCACATCGAAAAAGAACAAAATCTCATCCTACTGGTCCACCGATCACTTCTATTTCTATTTCTATTTATTTATTATTATTCAAAAAATCAACAAAATATGGCCAATATGAAATAGGTGGGAAGAAAAAATAGGTCCCTTAAAAAATAGAAATAGGTGGACTTGCAGAAGATTCCAATTTTCCATACCCTGTTCAGTCACGACCGCTTCGTACTGCTCCTCAAACTACTCCATTTCGCAGATAACAGTCAGCAGCCGCCTGGGGACAGGTTATACAAACTGCGATATGTCATCGAGCATCTCCAACAAAGATTCAGCGCCTTCTTCAACCCCTACCGGAACCTGTGCATCGACGAAAGCCTTGTTCTTTGGAAGGGCCGTTTGTCGTTCAAACAGTACATACCATCGAAACGTCACCGATTTGGGGTAAAACTGTTTGTCCTCTGCGATTGTCTGACCGGATATGTGCTGGATTTCATTGTCTACACGGGCCAACAAACTCAGATCGCCTTTGACGCCGTTCTTGGAATCTCCGGGTCTGTCGTCAAAACCCTTATGGAAAAATATAAGGGTAAAGGTCACCACCTGTACATAGACAATTGGTATACGAGTCCAGCACTGGCGAGGTTCCTTTACGACAACAGAACCGGAGTGTGCGGCACCGTCAGGCAAAACCGGAAGGGAATGCCAAAAGACTTTCCAAAGAAGATGAAGAAAGGGGACGTCTGCTCGAGGAATTGTGGACCCATTTTAGCAGTGAGGTGGCACGACAAGCGCGACGTGACATTGCTGAGCACGATTCACACGGACACAGTGGGAATCACCGGGAAAAACGACCATGTCACAGATTCGCCGATCACCAAGCCATCGTGCGTTCTCGCCTACAACAAAAACATGGGGGCCGTGGATAAAGCGGACATGCAAAACAGTTTTGTCGAGTGCGTTCGAAAATCGAGAAAATGGTACATCAAAGTGTTCTTCCATTTTCTGGATCTGGCCGTGTACAACGCCTACATCATCTTCAAAAGGGAGACTGGAAAAAAGCCGCCACTTCTGGACTTTCGGCTGGCGCTGATCCGGCAGTTGCTTGCACGATTTCCATCCGAGCAGAATTCTGCAAAACGCGGCCGTCATGCCGCCGGATTGGACACCCCTTTTAGAATTGGCGCCGCACATTATCCCTCTTTTGTGCCGCAAACAAAGTCCAGCCAGACTTCAAGGAGACAATGTTATGTGTGTGCGCATTCTTCAAGGTGGTCGCCTAAGCGTAGCCAGACAAAATACATGTGTATCGAATGCGATAAAGCCCTTTGTGTCATTCCATGTTTTGAAGATTACCATTCACTGCAAAATTTTTAATTCGGTGCCCGCAACTCCACCACATAAGTGTTTGCGACCTGCAATAATCGACAGGTAAGAAGTTGATCTGGCGCGCAGGTTTCAGAAAAATACAGACGTCCGAAAATGGTGACATTATAACTATCCTCTACAGGGGAGCGGAATCCACCCGAAAAATTGCTGTCTGATCCTGTCTGCAACTGTACGTGGTGGTACTCCTCAAATACGAATACAACCTGGAAAGCACACTGCAGAATAAAAGTAAGTAAGATCAGAAATATGACAATTCAGAAGGATGGTAGGATGGAGTGTACGAAGGGGTAGTACGATAGGGGTATAGAGTGAGGGAAAGGCGAATGAGGGACGGAGGGAGGGAGGCAGGCAGGGAGTGAGTGGGTAGAGTATGAAAGACATTGGTCAGAGAATTGTGGGTCTGACTCCCGTTCAAGAACTTTCGAGTTTCAGAAAACACGGAAATTGAAAAAAATCACTGTGGCATGCATCAGAGGTTTTTTTTGTATAGTCGTGTTGAAATTACACCGCCAACATATCGCCACTGAAGCATCATCTTCCCGCATCGTTTACTCAAGAGTTTTCCCTCACATATTCCGAAATCTGAGGTCACTTCTTGATTTGTCGCCATTTTCAAAAAAATCCGTTGTCACGCAGGGACAGCTCTTTATCAACAGTTTGTCCCAAATGATATTCGTTCACTAACAATTCGATATTTCACTCACAATTTTTTTCAAACCTAATTCAAAGAAAAATCCTCATTCAATATGCGTCAAACATAAGATTCCCTGTCAAATCAAATGCACTAATTGGGGCTCGACTAAAACACTTAACAAAATCGCTTAACGCTTAACACTTAACGCTTAACAAAACGACTAAAACACTTAACACGCGCTTTACACTTAACAAATCAGGGATGTCCAACTTTTTTCCGAATTTTTTTTTCTTTCGCAGATATGCTTGACGCTTGCTTTACACTTCACGCTTGACAAAACGACTAAAACACTTAACACGCACTCAACGCTCAACAAATCACTGATGCCCGACTTTTTTCCAAGTTTTTTTCTTCTTTAGCAGGAACACTTAACGCTTAACAAAACGACTAAAACACTTAACACTTAACGCTTAACACAGAACGCTTAACAATAATCACTGATGCCCGAATTTTTTCCAAGTTTTTTCTTCTTTGGCAGACGGTTGACGCCGCTGAACGACATCACTTAACGCACTAAACATGCGCTTAACGCTACTTAACATCACTTAACATGCACTTAACGCCCCTTAACATCACTTAACATCGCAATTAACGCACTTAACATCACTTAACATCGCACTTAACGCACTTAACATCACTTAACATCGCACTTAACGCACATAACATCACTTAACATCACAACACACATCACTTAACATCACTTAACGCAACTTAACATGCACTTAACGCTACTTAACATGCACTTAACGCTACTTAACATGCACTTAACGCTACTTAACATCACTTAACATCGCACTTAACGCTACTTAACACGCTTAACAATTCAGGGTTGTTCAACTTTTTTCTTGTTTATCCTCGTTTATTGCAGATATGCTTGACGCTTAACACTTAACGCTTAACAAAATGACTAAAACACTTATCGTGCACTTAACGCCACAAAACATCACTTAACGCTTAACAATGCAAGGATCTCCAACCTTGAATTGAGCTCAAGTGAGGTGACCAAAGATGGCCGCACACGGGTAGGCTACAAGTAGGCTACATTGTGGAAGAACAATGTTGACCCGTGTACGGTCAGCTTAAACTACCCCCATTTTAAGCTGACCGTACACAGGTCAACATTGTTCTTCCACAATGGTTACCCATTGTGGAAGAACAATGTTGACCGATGTACGGTCAGCTTAAAATGGGGGTCGTTTATGCTGACCGTACACGGGTCAACATTGTTCTTCCACAATGTAGCCTACTTGTGGCAATGTTCAATACAATGCTGACCCGTGTGCGGCCATCTTTGGTCACCTCACTTGAGCTCAATTCAAGGTTGGAGATCCCTGCATTGTTAAGTGTTAAGTGATGTTTTGTGGCGTTAAGTGCACGTTAAGTGTTTTAGTCGTTTTGTTAAGCGTTAAGTGTTAAGCGTCAAGCATATCTGCAATAAACGAGGATAAACAAGAAAAAAGTTGAACAACCCTGAATTGTTAAGCGTCTTAAGTGATGTTAAGTAGCGTTAAGTGCGATGTTAAGTGATGTTAAGTAGCGTTAAGTGATGTTAAGTGCATGTTAAGTGATGTTAAGTAGCGTTAAGTGCGATGTTAAGTGATGTTAAGTAGCGTTAAGTGCATGTTAAGTGGCGTTAAGTAGCATTAAGTGCATGTTAAGTGGCGTTAAGTGCATGTTAAGTAGCGTTTAGTGCATATTAAGTTGCGTTAAGTGATGTTAAGTGATGTTAAGTGCGATGTTAAGTGATGTTAAGTGCGTTAAGTGCGATGTTAAGTGATGTTAAGTGGCGTTAAGTGCATGTTAAGTAGCGTTAAGTGCATGTTTTGTGCGTTAAGTGATGTCGTTCAGCGTTTAGCGTCAACCGTCTGCCAAAGAAGAAAAAACTTGGAAAAAAGTCGGGCATCAGTGATTATTGTTAAGCGTTCTGTGTTAAGCGTTAAGTGTTAAGTGTTTTGTTAAGTGTTAAGCGTCAAGCGTCCTGCTAAAGAAGAAAAAAACTTGGAAAAAAGTCGGGCATCAGTGATTTGTTGAGCGTTAAGTGCGTGTTAAGTGTTTCAGTCGTTTTGTCAAGTGTTAAGCGTCAAGCATATCTGGAAAGAACAAAAAATTCGGAAAAAAAGTTGGACATCCCTGATTTGTTAAGTGTTAAGTGCGTGTTAAGTGTTTTAGTCGTTTTGTTAAGCGTTAAGTGTTAAGCGTTAAGCGATTTTGTTAAGTGTTTTAGTCGAGCCCCACTAATTGAACAAAAACATTTTCTTATTTTCCGATCACAAAATTTCAGTTACCTGAGGCCAAATCTCAAACCAAATCTGGTGAATGAAAAATGCAGATCATTGAAAACCCGTCAGCGGTGATGCCTTGTCTACAAAAAATCCTTGTCCAAGATATAAACTAGGTGCGATCTGACTCCCAATGGCCATGTCACAAAAATATCGAGAAAAAAATGCGAATCAACCAAGAGATGACCAAAATTCTCGGAAGGAAAAACAAACAGAAAGAGCTACACTGAGATTGATCAAGACGGAAATGGCCCGTGAGACAGAGAAAAATCAACAGGATTTGTCAAAATAAAACAGGAAAAGTTATTTGAATTTCACCGCCACCCTTATCTGAATTATTTTGCATGCATCTTTTTCATTCTGACGAATCACAAAATGTTCGCAAACCTCCGCAACGCTACGTTCACATGCCTTTTTCTCTCTTTTCAACCGATGCAAACTTCCAAAACTGAAGTGTCCGAAATAAAATTGCCTTCTTCCCGATTTGTACCATGTGTAAGGTTATTGACCTTTACTGCAGCGCGAAATTGTTTGCAATTTCCGGTCTCTGCATGAGTTTGTGTTTTAGCTGGCAACATGTCATTTTTTGGAAAGACGTATGTGTGAAAATATACTCATCAGAATAATTTTGGCACCAAAACTCTTTCGGTAATTTCGAATCATCGGAAGATTTACCGGGTTATGTAGGGGGACAAAATTGCACGGTTGAGAGGAAACATTTTCAGAAAATGACTGTTCCCTGCGCCATGCAACAGTGTCCCCCTTGCACCATCAGACGGTACAGGGTGTGCCTTTTCTCTATGGTGTGCAACGGCGCACAGGGTTGAGCATAGGGGGGGGGTTACCCCCCCCTGGCCTTCGGCCGAGGTTACCCCCCCAGCCTTTTTCCGACGGTACCCTTGGCCGAAGGCCAAGGTTACCGTCGGAAAAAGGTGGGAAAAGAGTCCTGGGTGTGTGCAGGGCACACACCAGGACTTCAATAGGAGCAACATTGTTTCTTTGTATTTCTTTTTGATTCCCCTGCCGGAAAAAGGCTAGGGGGGGGGTAACCTCTGCCTTTGGCCGAGGTTACCCCCCCTACCCCCCCCACCCTAGAATGTTGCTGTCAAAGTCCTTCCTGGGTGTGCTCTGAACACACCAGGAAGGACTTCAATAGCAACATTCTGTTTTCTTTTGTACCTACTTCCTTTTTGATTCCCCTGCCGGAAAAAGGCCAGGGGGGTAACCTCGGCCTTTGGCTCAGGTTAACCCTATCCTTTTCCAAGGGTACCTTTGGCCAAAGTCCTCGGGTCCTGCACCACCCAGGAAAGACTTCAATAGCAACATTCTGTTTCTTTTGTAATTCCTGTTTTGATTCCCCTGCTGGAAAAAGGCTAGGGGGAGGTAACCTCGGCCTTCGGCCGATGTTACCCCCTAGCCTTTTTCCAAGGGGACCCTTGGCCGAAGTCCTGGTGTGTGCCCTGCACACCCCAGGACTTCAATAGCTACATTCTGTTTCTTTTGTACTTTCTGTTTTGATTTACAGAAAATGGTAAAATGAAAAAAAAACTCATCCAGAAAGTCGTGTCTGACAGTTATTTCCTTGCTCCATCTCTTGCGACTGCAAACCCTCCAGGATAAGCAAAAAAAGGACCTGAAATGTCGTAAAATGGCATCTGAGCACCCCTAATTTTTCAAAAAAGCTTCAGCTTTTGGGGGACGCTGTCCCCCAGACCCCCTGCATTTTCGGTGCCCTACCCCCCCCGTCGTACACCTCTTTACCCCCCCCTCTAAGGTACCCTACCTTGCCCATCCCTGAGGCGCATCTCTCTGGCATCGAAAAACGGTTTTCCTTTTGTATTTTCTTTGTTCCTGCTTTCTATTTTTGTTTTTTTGCCTTTTCTAAAATGTTCCAAAGAAAAAAAGAAGGAAAGAAATCAGATCCGAAAAGTCGGAAAACTGTATACCCTACCAATGCAGCCATTACAAAAACTTCGCAACGTCTGTTGTCTCGAACTTTTATAAATTATTTGCGTGCTACATTGGCATTCGTTTCCGTATTTATTCAGGCCTTCAAAGGTGGTCTTTTGGGTGAATAATTTTGATCGCCTTTTTGTTTTATCGTGCGTTTTTGGTGATGGTGTGAAACAGAAAGCTGCTGAAGAATCAGATTTGGAAAGTTAGAAAATAAAACACCCTTCCAACAAAGTCATATCCAAAATATTCGCTATTTCGGCTGTCTGTGAATATCATGTTTCTAACTTTCCAAATCTGCTGCGTGCTTCATTGGCATTTACGTCGCGACTTATACAGGCCTTCAAAGGCCTTTTGGGTGAATAATTTTGATCGCCTTTTTGTTTTATCGTGCGTTTTTTGGTGATCGTGTGAAACCGAAAGCTGCTGAAGAATCAGATTTGGAAAGTTAGAAAATAAAACACCCTTCCAACAAAGTCATATCCAAAATATTCGCTATTTCGGCTGTCTCGGAATATCATGTTTCTAACTTTCCAAATCTGCTGAGTGCTTCATTGGCATTTACGTCGCGACTTTATACAGGCCTTCAAAGGCCTTTTGGGTGAATAATTTTGATCGCCTTTTTGTTTTATCGTGCGTTTTTTGGTGATCGGTGTGAAACCGAAAGCTGCTGAAGAATCAGATTTGGAAAGTTAGAAAATAAAACACCCTTCCAACAAAGTCATGTCCAAAATATTCGCTATTTCGGCTGTCTCTGAATATCATGTTTCTAACTTTCCAAATCTGCTGCGTGCTTCATTGGCATTCGTTTCTGGATTTGTACAGGCCTTCAAAGGTGGTCTTTTGGGTGAATAATTTTGATCGCCTTTTTGTTTTATCGTGCGTTTTTTGGTGATGGTGTGAAACAGAAAGCTGCTGAAGAATCAGATTTGGAAAGTTAGAAAATAAAAAACCCCTTCCAACAAAGCCATATCCAAAATATTCGCTATTTCGGCTGTCTCGGAATATCATGTTTCTAACTTTCCAAATCTGCTGCGGCTTCATTGGCATTCGTTTCTGGATTTGTACAGGCCTTCAAAGGTGGTCTTCTGGGTGAATAATTTTGATCGCCTTTTTGTTTTATCGTGCGTTTTTTGGTGATGGTGTGAAACAGAAAGCTGCTGAAGAATCAGATTTGGAAAGTTAGAAAATAAAACACCTTTCCAACAAAGCCATATCCAAAATATTCGCTATTTCGGCTGTCTCGGAATATCATGTTTCTAACTTTCCAAATCTGCTGCGTGCTTCATTGGCATTCGTTTCTGGATTTGTACAGGCCTTCAAAGGTGGTCTTTTGGGTGAATAATTTTGATCGCCTTTTTGTTTTATCGTGCGTTTTTTGGTGATTGTGTGAAACCGGAAGCTGCTGAAGAATCAGATTTGGAAAGTTAGAAAATAAAACACCCTTCCAACAAAGTCATATCCAAAATATTCGCTATTTCGGCTGTCTCGGAATATCATGTTTCTAACTTTCCAAATCTACTTTGCGCATCATTGGCATTTACGTCCCGACTTATACAGGCCTTGTGAGGTGAAAAAGCTCATTTATCGCCTTTTTCTATTCGCTTTCTTGCATTCCCGAGTGTTTTCTAAAGGAAAGCGAAACTCACCATTGGTGCTCACAGTGCTCACAGTGACACTCTCTTGGTGCTCACAGTGCACACACCATTGGTGCACACACCATTGGTGCTCACAGTGACACTCTCAAAATCATCCACCATTCCTGAATTGAACTTCAAAACCTATCTCTTGTTTGGGTTTTCATCGATGTTCCTGCCTTTCTGAATTACTTTTTTTCCTTTCCACATCTTATTTTGTTTTCAAATATCTTCATTTTTGAAATAATAAAAAAATGATTTTCTTTGATTTTACGCTTTATTTCTTAGTTTCAAGTGCTGGATTCCCGCGCATTGTTGAGTTTATTCAAATGATACTTTTCCAAAAGTGTCAAATCTCCCTTTTTTCGACTTTCGGTACATTTTCAAAATCAGCACTTCAAATCCGCATCATCTTCGCATCATAGACTCTCAAAACAATAACGTGGACAAATAGAACACCAGATGAATTGTTTGAAAGAGAAAAAAATAAAACAAAATAAATCGTACCTATGAAGAACGAGAAGGAAAACCTCCAACTTCCCACAAAACCTCTTTTTGATTCCTTCACTATGAAATTTCATATCTTTCTGCAAATTGTTTTTGACATGGTTTCTCCAACTCATTCAGCGAGTTCATTCTATCCAGAGTTTTCGATTGCTGCGTGATATTCACGCAGTTTTACTGCCACACATGCTGGCTCGTGATCGGGAAAAAATTGGAAAAAAAATCAATCACGCCAAGAGTCTCCGAACACTGGAGTTCATTTCATTCATTGTGAATTACGTCACGCGCCGCATAACATCACAACATCATTCCTGCAGGGCGGTAAACTGCATCAAGCCGTGTTGGAATTGGATGGCCCCTTGATCACGCAGACTTTTGGAATTTCTCATGTGTTCGAAGAATTTTGGCTGAAAATGATTTTTTTCCGTTCATATTGCTTTCCATTGACTCCCTTTGCGCGAAGGTCAGTGCCAAAACTTCTTCTGATGATCAGGTACCTGCTGGGATAATTGTGAGGGCAGTGAGTATTGTTCCTTTTTTCGGTCGATTTACTTCTGCCAATTTTGTGAACAAATCATCACCACCTCTGTCTCTTTATTTTGCTACCATAAAACTGACATGATGATTGACTTGGGAGGGAAAGATGCCCACATTGATGCTCCCTTTTTCTCGAACGTGGAATGCAGATATCAGCGGTCTTTTCCCCGTTCTCTTGAGACAAACCTGCTGCGCCCCTGCAGCCACAGTCGTCAATAGGAAGAAGAAGACTCTTCCTCGCAACATCCAGTTTGTGAGATCCAAGAAAGATTGACACGCGCACGAAAAGCAGCAAGAGGTACCTCTTGCTGGGTGCCTTCCCCTCACGAAGAGATTGCAGATGAGACCCAGGTAGATGTCCCAATGTTTGGTCTTTTCTGCCATTCAACCAACATTCAACCTTGATTCTACAGACATGAGACACAAATGCCCTGCCGACAGGGGTCCAATAATATCTTGTCCATGCGCAACTGTTCACCTCCTCTTTCATCACCCTCATCACCCTCACTGTCAAGCGAAACCAATGTGTTTGTCAATGCCGGACGAAAGGACACAGCATTTTTCCTTCGCAGAATGTTGTGTGCTGGTCGTATAAATACACAAGGAGCAGTCTTGTCTCGTATATGCGTATATATGTATAGGCATAAGCGTAATCTTGCAGAGCATATGGAACCAGCAGCAGTTTGTTGAGACGGGCGCAAGGGCAGAGAAAAAGTTGGGAACAAACAATAACATATGTGTCAGAAACAGATTTATGAGGGGGTGGTGGGCCGGGGAAGTCTTGTGGTTTTGCTTTTCACGCACAAAAGGAATGAATCGTTCTCAAGGGAAGCGACAGTATACAGACAGTAGGTATACAGACAATGCCCTTGCAAAAGGTACCCACTCAAGACGATGGCAAATAGGTTGGTCCTCCAGTCGATTGCAAAAGTTGGCATTCCGGCAAAATTTCGCAGTCGCAGAGCGATTCAAATGCAATTTTCTTGGAACAGGAACAACATTTTGAAAATTTGTCGTGAGAAATATGACCGCAAAAGATTGAGCTTGGTGCAGACAAAACCATTGATCTCGTTGATCACGGGTTATCCTTTGGGAAGAGGATTTGTTCGGACATTGCTCACCATCTACAGATGTAGTTTGGAGCAGAGAAATACCAATTTATTTTCAACTACACATGTAGTTTGGAGCAGTTTTCAGGTTAAGTATGTTTGTGAACATAATTAACGAATTATAATCAACTTCCTTGGTGGAAATGCTTTTTCTTGATCATGATTAAGTTGATTATGATTAACTTCGTCATCAACTTAATTAAGTTAATAACTTAATTAAGTAGGTATGTTTGTTCGTCATTAACTTTCTGGGCAGCATTTCTTCCTGCTTTAGATCTCCCTTCCTTCAGCATTCATTTTCTGAGCTGCGCTTCCATTGTGCAGTGAGTGGAGCATAGGTACATTTCTGGGGCAAATGACGACTGTGAAGGCTACAGCTCGAAACTGGATTGAAGATGAAACTCGTCTTTTGTTGTCAGTCTGGGAAGATAACGTTGTGCAGTTGCGGAATGCATGACAAAACGAACAAGAATGTGTTTGCTAACATGAAACAGGAATTGGCCGAGCTACCGCAGACATTCTGCAGAAGATATACATGTTGATGCAGAATTTCAGGCAGGGTTGTGAGATTCCTTGTCGATTCCAAAAAATCGGATTTTGATTCTGGGTGCTTCGATTCCAGGAATCGGAGCTCGAATCCGATTCTACACACCCCAGTTGTCAAGACATTCCACATTCGTTGTGTCGTTTTGGGAAAGGGGCTGCAACCACATGCGCAAGAGACTGCTCAGTCCTCGTGGGTCAGAGATATAGTGTTTTTAGTTGTCAACGTTAAATGGTTTAAAAGTTCAGTAAACACCAATTGTGCAAAGGCTGAATGTGCAATGTTTCATATGTGGGCCATGGGGTACCGGTATGGAAAGAAAAGTGTGGCTGTGAAAAAATGCCCTCACTTCTCACTACGCCTCGGCAATTGAAACAGTGGTCCATTGGTGCTCATCAGCCAGAACGATTTCCTAAACCAGATATGGGAATTGGGAACTCGTAAAAACAAATTTCCTTGAAAACTGAGAAATCCAATTTGTTTGTCCGGTGTCCCCTAAGTTGTCACCTGAAACACTGAGAAAAATACTCCGGATGGTGGGAGGAGACCACGGCCATCGACACAGTGTTCGGCCAAAAGAGCATCAAGTTGGCAAAAAGCATCCACAAATATGAAGTTCGGTAGCAAAACCCAAGAAAAAGTGAATTTTGCAAGCTTTTGTGGTAAGCACTTGTATGAAAATGGAATGGTCCAAAATGACGGTAGATGCAACTTGCAAGGAATCCTTGATTATGTTAAAGATGAGCAAACAGATGGAAACACCTTAAAATTGCATTTTAAACATCATTCTCCTGGAACGAGTTAAGCATCATCAAAGCAGAGGATGGTGGAAACAGCCAAAAATTAAACATAATCAACAAACATCATTAAGTTAATCATAATCAAGTTATTTATAATCAACTTTCTGGTGGAAATAGGGTATAACAACCAATTTTAGTAAATTTACAAGGTACCAGATTTTTGGGCATTAAATCCTGACCTGCCAAAGTTACCCGGTGATGCCAAAGTTGCCCCGTTTTACGGTATGGCAGTGAAACACTCAGTAAATATCTTAGAAAAACTTTCCAAAGGCAGATTCGGGGGACGGTATAAGAGTATGAGAATAGTTGCAGGAAAAGAAGATTCTAATGCAACTATGATTAGCTCGAAGGCCTCACTTTTACAGACAAGCTTTGGCAGGAAATGGTGACGGATACCCAAGAGGACACCACCACCGAGCCGTGAGCGGTCCCTGCGAAACATTGCATATTGGCTTGGGAGAATATCACCCTCGATACAGGATTCATCAAGCCACGTTTCAGTAACTGCAATGCAATCCAAATTCAAAGAATCAAACACAGGCCTCAGAGCAACGTGTTTTGGTAATATACTACGGGCGTTGAGTGCCATCAGAGACAGTTTAAATTTCAATTGATGGCTGCCCACATTAACCCTAGGTTGTAAAGAAGGCAGGAAAGCTGAAGCGAGGTGTGATTCCTCCCCAGCCGTTAGGCTAAAAAAGAATTGATGGACTGCACCAACCCGGCAGCAACTCTAGATGTGCCATTAGCCGAGTAGTGCAGGCCATCACTAGAAATTGCAGAAGCCTGTTGGACCCTCAAGTCGAGGAAATTGACATTTACAAGGTTCTGACAAAAAGTCTGAAGTGAGTCGTTCAGTCTTGCGATTTTGTCAGAAAGCTCAGCCTTTCCAGGCCTTGGCGGGATGGAACAAATATTAATTGCCGCCGAGATACCAGGACAAGACAAGCTTAAAGTGGCATTCAGATCTCCAATTAGGCGGGAAAAAGCGAGGAACACATCTGCAACAGAATGGTGTTGCACATCCAGTTCCCCGATGACAATATTCAAGTGCCTTGCGCCTGCCAGAGAGGCAGCCCAAACAATTCCAGAAGAGTAAGAAGGCACCCGGAATCGTGAGACAACCCCTCCATCTCGTAAAACGCGGGCAAGCAGCAATTCCGGAGAAGGATGGATAAAGATGCCGGAGGTTGGAGTTACCAATTGTGATAACTAAGTGGTCATCACAACTGGCAGAGTTTAATGCCACTGATGGTGGCGAAACGGGAGCCAGACACGGTGATCCAGGTCCACCTCCACCAGGATGGGAAGCCGGACCAACATCACCAGATCCAGAAGCCACCGGCTCACAACCATTTCTGCTGCTGCAATCACCATGATCCTTTGCAACACTGGGCAAATGAACCATGTTACTGGCAAGAAAGGCCTCCAATTTTGCAATTCTCCCCTGCAAATCCTTTATCACTTCAGCCTGGGTGCAGAACTTGCAGAGAAATGGAGAACTCCCAGCATCAGAAAAAGAGCAGGAAAGGCCAGACGAATCAAATGGGACCCAATCTGAGCACTTGGCACACTGGACCCAATTTGATGTCGTACTTCGATTTGCATTTGCTCGTTTGGTTTTAGTTTTAGGGCTGGCTGAGCGTCTCGGAATTTTTGATCGTGTGGAGGGTGACGGACCAGGGTTCAATTCTACATCACCGGCTAAAACAATCGGGAAGCACAGGCAAAAGGTCAGATGCAAAGGTGCGGAACGGGAAAGAGGAGACAAACGCAGAGGTGGCCGCTCAAAATGCCACGCAGTGCCCTGAGGGGGTCTGACTAAAATGCTGAACCTGCTGAACTGCGGGCTGATGGCCGATGACCAAAATGCTGACCTGCTGGCAAATGAAACTCCACCCACTTTTAAGCTCAAGGTCAACTGGCTTCGCACTGCATATAAAATAACTGACTTCCCGCCAGAATGTCAGTTTCCTCCCAGACTTTGCCCAGTGAGGACCCTGCTCTGTTCTTTATCCGGCTGTGAGAGTGCCGGATACCTGAGACTATTCGGCCGGAGCCGAATAATGACCGAATAATGTGAAAAATATTTGGCCGGACCGAATACTTCACCGAATATCAAACGTTAGCCGGATAGGCCGGATACCGGATAGTTGCCGGATATCCGGTACACCCCTACTTCTCTCACATTGAACTTGGCACAAGCCCATTCACCTACCAGCCCTGCTTGAGCAACAAGTCTGGTTCCACCCAGAGCCCTCAAAGCCACTTCTCTCTGGACACTATCCAACAAGCTCTCCACTTCCTTTCCCATGCACAGCACTTCCTGACCATAAATCAGTGCAGGAACAACGGCTCCTTTCCATTTCCACATCCACCTCATCATTTCCGGACGACATAGAGCCCACTTCCCAAAACTCTTTGTCATCCCCCCCAACTTCCTTGCTTTCATTTTCACTTCACGCTTAAACTCGCACAAATGATCATCTTTATCAGAGAGACAGACCCCCAAATATTTGTAACTCCCCACTCTCTCTATCACCCATTACCCGATCATTAGCCTATCACATGCATTCCCAGAAAAATTCATCACCGTAGTCTTGTCCTCACTGAACAACCAGCCTTTCTCAGAGGCAAAGTTTACAGTCTCTGCCATCAAGCCTTGCAAGTCACCCTCACTCTCACCGAGCCACACAATATCATCGGCCAACCACAATCCAGGGACAGTCATTGCGACACCTAATCCCCCACATGACCAGTCACGAATTCTGAACCCAAACCTGCCCTCCTGACCTAGAATACGTTCTTCCAACTCCCCCAATACCAAAATGAACAATAATGGTGACATTGGGCATCCCTGTTGGAGTCCCGATCCACAATAAACTCCAGACACCTCAGCTTCACCCCAGGTAAAATCATACACACTGCCCGCATGTAACGCCTGAAGAAGTCTAATAAAAGACTGGCACACTCCAACTGCAGCCAATCTCAACCACACATCCTGCCACCTTACCCTGTCATATGCCCCCTTGATATCCACAAACACAGCACTCAAATTGCGGTTTTCCAGTCTTGCGCATTCAATCAATTGCGTAAGAACATACAAATTGTCACACAGTTGCAAATACAAATCACACATACAAATTGTCACACAGTCCCCCAAGCAGCCCCTTGACTCCAGCCACTCTTCCAAACGTGCAGTCAGAATGATCACAAACAGCTTATACTCCTGACTTGTTACTGACACCGGGCGGTAGCTAGCAATCGCGTCTCTGTCCTTGCCACCACCCTTGTATACCATTCTAACCCGCACCCTCTTCCACTCATCAGGAATCCTTTCCCGAAGACAAAGTATTGCATTGAATTCACTCTTTAGCCTCTCGACCCCCACCTCACCCAAACACTTTAGACCCTCCGCCAAGACCCCATCTTCCCCTGCAGCCTTCCCAACTTTGAAACGTTTCACAGCTATCCCAAGCTCTTCCCGATCAATCTCCCGTACCAGCTCTGAATCATCCTCTAACAGCCCCACATCATTGTGCATGCCACCTTCAGTCTCAAACCCTTTTTCACCCATCCCACCATTCCCATTAAAATCCCAGATGCCCTGTATATACGCTTTCAAAAATGGCTTCTCCTCTACAT
>JASGXE010005192.1:0-23271 GCA_030068105.1 Sinentomon sp. SZTP_YWyxl
ATGCGTGAACCATCAACTTATGGTACAGTTGATGAATTGGTACCTATATCGTTAATTTATTTCAGTTGTACGAGAATAAATAAAATCAGTTTTGCAGAGAAATTTTTCATCGAGTAAGATAATTCTAACCCCTTAGTTGGTCAGCCTTCAAGAATCTAGAAGTCTCAGGTCGGAGAAAGTTTTGCAGACGCCTTTGTGTGTGCAATAAATAGACGTCATTTCGACTGGAGAATTTGAGTTAACACAAAATGTTTAGTTTACCATACCCCATACTCAACTCCCAGAGCAAACGACAACTCTGTCAGAATAAGCTGCGCCAAACACCAGAGTAAATAAAGCATAACCTTATGCTCTAATGTGAATTTCAGCCAATGATCTCACTACAGTAGAGCGGACGAGGGTGGCCAAGAAACTTGGGCTTCTAGGTATGTGAGCATTCTTTATTGCAAGCTACTATGTGAGACAAAGTACATTTTTAGGTTAATTCGTTATATGTTAATCAGGAATTGGCGATAAGAGCTTTCCATGTAGTTTGGTTCCAAGTAGTTATATAGGTTAGGATGTTGTTTAGTATTTTTGTTTTTTTAGTTATATTAAACTACAATTTATATTGTATTTTTTTTAGTTATATTTTTTCTTGGTTATGTTTTTTATGGTATGTAGTTTAGTAGTTATGTAGTTAGGTTCCATGTAGTTTCCATGTGTTAGGTTACATGCATTTTGGGAATAGTTGTCGATCTCGGGTTGAATCGAGCACAGCATTTTCCCTGATTTTCTTTTGAATTTGGCTTGAAATTGCTTTTTTGAGGAATGAGATTTGCAATGAGAAGTCCTAATGGAGAGAATATTTGATCTCCGCGATATTAGCAAGAGATCGTCGATGCTGATCACAGTTTTAAAAATGCGGTTGCTTTCTTATGAGATTCATATATTTTTCTGCTTATCAAAAGTCTTCGAACATAGCAGTTCATTACGAACTCGGGAGCCATTTTGGAATCAATGGCAGCGTGCACCGCAAAACGTCATGACACTCGTGTGAGGCGCGACGTTGCACCAAGCCCTTCTGTAATTAGATGACCCGTGCTTTAAAATATCGCATATGCGTTTGATAAGTTCCGTATATTCGAATAAAGACATGTTAAAAATATAAGCTGGAATCAACAAATGCCGAAATATCCTTTCAATGGGTGAATGATTGCGCTCGATTTCTTAAGCAGGCGATTGCTTGAAAATGTTAAAAATATCATCTGGAATCAACAAATGCCGAAATATCCTACTCGTATTTTGTGCCTTTCAATAGGTGAATGATTGCGATCGATTTCTAAAACAGGCAATTGCTTGAAAATGTTAAAAATATAATCTGGAATCAACAAATGCCGAAATATCCTCGTATTTGTGCCTTTCAATAGGTGAATGATTGCGTTCGATTTATTAAGCAGGCAATTGCTTGAACAGCTTCCCAATCAAACAACATTGAAATCCCGATTCATGCGGGCTCGTTGCGCCGCAAGCATTCGACGGTCGCAGTTTACACAAAACGGAACGATGCATGCTTCCAATAAAGGCAATATTTTCAAGCGCTGTACTGATGATGATTGGGCTAACAACACATCACACAGTTTGGTCAGTGTGGCTAACAGACTAACAGACCCGTAATTTAGTGCCGGTTTTCAGTCCTGCTAAGATTCTCTGCTCTGAATACCTCGGCTTGGAATTTCATACAAAAGGTAAGATGCATGTCAACAACCCAAATGATGCAGATTTAGTACATCAATCAAGATTCAAGGAATTCCTCGTCTTTTTGTGTTTGAAATGATGCAACCCATGGTGATGACAAATGCGACAAGTTTCCCTAGAAGTCACTGCGTGGCTGAATTACAACGCATTTTCACATTTGTCACACAATGGTCAATCCCACGCCGTTTTATCACATGTTATGCAGAATGAGAAGCCATTATTACATGACAGATAATGCCGCCAACCACACTGTTGATTTAAGGTCTGAAAATCCGCGATTTGTACAGATGTGGCACTGAGTCCTTCCTCGTGCTTGTGCAAATTCAAGTATGCGGACATTTCTATGGTAACAAATCTCCTGCAATGGAACCCCTACGTACGTGCATGCAGTTCCGATTCCTCAAGACCCAAGTCCATTTTACATAATGCTGAATTCTTCATTTATCTCAAAGCATGTAATTTGAATCCTAGGCAAAAAAATCTTCAATCTAGAGGTACTCTCTATTTTTTTATCAGATGGTGAACAGATAAAGGTAAAAGCTGTTGAAGATGTCTATTCGGGAAAGTATACGCACGGTGAGACTTACTGGTTTTTGCGCTACTGCAAGATTTATGGCCACAATTTGTCGTCATCTATTCTATTTCAAGACTTGCTTACTTGCTCTTAGATCCAATATACCTCTGACTAAACTTGATCACATTGATTGTTGTGGAATGGATAATAATTAATCCATGCAGAGAGGAAAGTAAAACTGTACGACTCTTACCGTGGGGAGTTCAAGTCAGGATTAAAATTTGCTCCTGGTAGCAAATGTTTGACCCTGCCCAGCCGCTTTTGAAAATGGTCAGGAAGAGGCAAACATTTGCTTCCGAAACAAATTTTAATCCTGACTTGAACTCCCCACGGTTAGGTTTCCATCCGTTTCGTGATAATCTTTACCCCACCCATTCTGACCCGGCGAAGACATTAGCCACGCAATATAGGCCTGATTTGCATGGCACTGCATCTACGTGTCTCAGGTCATTCTTCGTCAATATTGCTGAAATGAGAAGAATTCAGTGGCCACGATTTGGAAATCATTGGATGGCATGGTGTTTTAATTCACAATTCAAATGAGATTATAATTGTAATTTAATTATTCAATATTCAAAATCGTTTTGAAATACATTTTATCATAATTTCGTTGTTAATCTCATAATTACATAATTTACATGAGTATTTCTTTATTCTCATAACATAGATATGGATCGTCTTGCCGAGAATTTAAAGTCCAGCGGAACGTATGGCACAATTCGGAGTACGTTTTCATTGTCTGCAATAATTGATGTAAAATATTTTGGTCTATAGGATTTACATTGAAACACGAATTCTTTTTAGGATTTACACGGGATTTACACGAATTATTTTTGCAAAAAGAATTCGTGTGCGGTTAACATAACTTAACGGAGTGATTCATTTCAAATACGGCATGATGCGCCTTCAATATGGATCTCATTATCAACTCACACATTTTGTCATCATTCAAAATTGGTGGGACAGTTTAGGATAATTAAATGGGAAATTTCGCAGAAATGAGAAGACGAAAATCGGTGTAAATGGCAGTAACATTGTGAAGTTTTTTTATTTTTTATAAATATGCCTTTTCTTCTGCCTGTTCATTAAAACCAAAATTGGATGAATGACCATTTTTAATACCGATGTACCATTCCGTATCCTAATGATACAGATACGTAAAAAAAGTCTTTTTTGGTTTATAAATTGATATAAGGTAGCAAGCATGTTAAACAGCGATAATGTCTTCGTGGTGTCTGACAAGTGTTTGCACTTTATCGCTATATCTGAATGAAAAGCACAAAAAATCACATCCAATGACAACATCTTGTCCGAACATCTTGTGGCGCAGTGGTTAGCGCATTCGACTCCCACGCAGGTGGACCGAGTTCGATTTCCCGTCGGGGCACGAAATTTACTGTGGCACAAATGGTGCATCCTCCCTCGGCGAGGCACAGTAAATGAGGTCGGTAAGAGAGACTTAGTGGCTAGTCTCTTAGTCCTTCAGATGGGACTTCAGGAAGCGGGTCCCGTGTGCAGTACCACACTGTGCTCGTTAAAGAACACCTGGCTCCAGACCAAGAGAGGCTGGTACTTGGCAGGTAACAATACACAGAAGCCACACAATTTCCTTATAGTTGCTGTCCGGTATTCCTGCGGGTTGGCTATAGCTGGAAAACTGGTAGCACGGATCCTGCGGTCGGCCTGGAGCGGTGTGGGTGCGGGAACAGTTGCACTGACCAGTGTATGCCGGTCCCCGCCGAAATCCCAACTAAACCGACCACAGTAACACTGCAAGAACTCCCCCTGCCACATACCAAGAAGGCGTTCGCAGGTGTAGAATAATAATAATTTTAACATTGTCTTCGTTAATACATATTTAATCATAAAACGTTACCAAGAAGTTGCAGATATTTTATTGACTGCAAAGGAAACGAAAACGTGCAAGGACGAACAAACTCCACTTGATCCGAGA
The DNA here is from genome assembly GCA_030068105.1 of Sinentomon sp. SZTP_YWyxl. Lineage (NCBI taxonomy): Eukaryota > Metazoa > Arthropoda > Protura > Sinentomata > Sinentomidae > Sinentomon > Sinentomon sp. SZTP_YWyxl. The sequence goes on from JASGXE010005192.1 coordinate 4,266, forward strand.
GAGTTTTCACGACGATAGGATGTGTAAACATAATCATGAGGAAATATCTTGATTCTACACAGCAACTGAAAATTTAAAAAATCGGCTGATATCAATGCCAATGGGACAGACGGGAGACATCGAAGGCTAGTAATTGCAAGTATTTCTTTTTCATGTTTTAGGAACTTCATTGAGAAAAATTGTCGAGACGTTTAAAATACATTCAGCGTATGCAACTGATAACTGCTCTTACTTTCTTAGGCTATATTTTAGCGAAATCAAAAAATAGTCATATTATTATAATCATAAAGACTTTCTACAATTATACGAATAACTGGATTTTTGCCACGAGCCAAAATGTTAAATTTGAATTGTGAAACTTTTTGCAATACAATAATCTCTGGCTCAACGCTAACCATTTTGCTTTGACAACTCATAATCAAGTCATCATCAACAGATCGCACGAGTTCCACAATCGCTGGTTTTCATGGCTCCAACCGAAAAACAAAAGAGATCGTTCCTGTGCCCATAAATCTGCTTCTGTTGCTTCGTCTGTCCGAGAATCATCTTCCACTAAAAACATTGCCGTTCGACACCTGTGCCAACGCACAATTTGATCGCGAATCTCTCCTCCAAAATGCTTCTGCTTCCGTATGCATTGATCAGGCTGCTGTTGCCATGGCGGCGGGGACCGACGTTGCTCGAAACACTGTGGTCCCTCATCCCTCCCTTCCTTGTGTGGATTCCAAAAAGCAGTTGACCACTCAAAACCCGGCCGCACGTGTGAATTTTGATGTTCATGCTGTTTGTCCATCTGTTTGTTCCCGAAAGAAAACTGATGTCCATAGTCAATTCAAAAAAACGCCTGTGTTGAAAATTCTCCTTTCTAATTTCCGGAGCATAAAGAACAAGGTGGCTCAATTTAACACATTGCTTGAGCTCCAAAATTTTAGCGTCATCGTCGGAACTGAAAGTTGGCTTTCCCCGGAAATACGGGATCAGGAAATTTTCCCTGCAGACTTAACTGTCCATAGAAGAGACCGTTGCAGTGGGGTCGCTGGAGGAATTTTCGTGGCCGTCAAACCCAGCTTAAATTGCACTGTTATTTTTGTTCATCCCATTTACGAATTTTTTCTTTGTCTTATTTCGTCGCTTGATGGTTCAGTTAATTTCTATCTTGTTGTTGTTTACCGTCCTCACAATGTCAATTCTATCATATTTAATGCACTTGATGATTGCTTGAACAATTTTAAATTACTTGAAAATGCTCGGAAGCCACTTCTGGTTCTGGGGGATTTAAACTTGCCCAGCATAAACTGGAAAGAATGGAAAGTTGGCGCAAATCCTCTTTATGGGCTTGAGCTAAATAGGTCGGCACTATCATTTGCTTCTAAGTATAATTTATTGCAATTCACTCCTTCTCCCACTCGGGCTAATAACCTGCTCGATGTGTCTCTCATGAGGCCTGCAGAAATCTGTCTCAATTCATCTGTTGAAGAAGGCATTTCAGACCACAGGCTGGTTTTGTTGGAACTCAACTTTGCAAAGCCCGTGACAAAACAACCAGTCAAATCTGTTTGGCTTTTTGGTCAAGTCAACCTTGATATTTTGTCGAGTTTTCTTCTGGCGAAGTTTGACAATTTTCTTGCTTTTTACAGGAGCAAGCCCAGTGTTGATGAGCTTTGGGATCTCCTTTTCAAAAATTGCTAGAGAGGCAATGGAAATTTGTGTCCCGAAGAAAAACGTGCGCTCAACGACCAAACCACCTTGGTTCTCGAAGGAGCTTCGCTTTTCAAAACAGAAATTGAGGAGACTCTTTCGCCGAAGGGGGAGTTCAGGCATTTGTGCCAATTCTTACAAAACGGCACTGAGAGCCTATAATTCGCAAAAGCATTCCGCGTTAGAACGTTATCTCGGCTCCTTTCTTACAGGGAACATAGTGGGTCTAAAGAAATTTTGGAGTTATAACAAGAACTTCAGGTCCAATGCCAAAAGTATTCCATCATTGCTTGCAAATAATGATGACCCGGCTGCTTTAGTAGTTGATCCTGCCAGCAAAGCAAATCTTTTTAATTCAACTTTTGCCAAAGTATTTAATAAAAATCCCTCATTTCTTGTCCCTTCGCTTAATAATGTCTGTAATCCTTGTTTGTGTTCTGTACCCGTTATAACTGAAACAGCTATTATTAATCGCATTCATAGGATGAAGTCAAAAATTTCTGAAGGTGAAGACTTTATCACGGCCAGATTTCTAAAACTCTTACCCTCAGTTTTCAGCAAATTTTTGCTGCCAATTTTTCAAGCTTGCTTAGATTTTGGAGACATTCCAACCGCTTGGAAGAGATCAATTATTGTGCCAGTCTTCAAGAAAGGTAAAAAATCTGATCCGTCAAATTACCGCCCCATTAGCCTGCTGAGTACCTGTTCAAAGATCCTTGAATTTTTGATAGCGGTACGTATCCGTGAATATCTTGGATCAGGGAAATTGCTTTCGCCTGCTCAACATGGGTTCAGATCCAACTATTCTTGTACAACTCAGCTTGCTGCCTTTGTGCAGGAGGTCTCGTTGGCATTGGATGCTGGATCACAAATTGATGCAGTTGCTATTGATTTGGCCAAGGCCTTCGACAAAGTGGACCATAAGTTGCTTATCAATAAACTGGCCAATCTGAAAATTGATCCTTGTATTGTCAATTGGATACGAGGCTATCTTTCAAATAGAGTGCAGTTGGTCCGAGTGGACGGGACATTATCTGACTCTGTTCCCGTAACATCTGGAGTTCCCCAAGGGAGCATTCTAGGACCATTGTTATTTATCATTTATATCAACGACCTACCCAGTTTTATAAATTGCAAAATTCGTTTTTTCGCAGATGACTGTCTTTTGTATACCAAAGTTGATTCTTTATATGACTGCCAAGCGTTGCAAGCTGACTTAGACGCTGTCTCAGCATGGTGTACTTCTACGAGTATGGAAATTAGTGTTCAAAAATGTAATTCTATCTCATTTGCTACCAAAAGTCACAGTTAGATGTTAGATATTCTCTGTGTGGCTTCCCCCTAGCAAAATGCTCTGAGATAACTTATCTTGGTATTATTCTTGAGAGTAGATTAAACTGGCAGCCTCACCTAGCTCGCATTGCAGCAAAGGCAAATTCCGCTCTCTATTACATAAAACGGAACTTCAGGAAATGCCCTGCAAAAATTCGTGAGCTTGCTTATAAAAGTCTTGTTCTCCCTATAATGGAGTATGCATCTCCGGCTTGGGATCCATTTCTGGCAACAAATTGCTGCATTTTGGAGTCTGTACAGCGTCGTGCTGTGCGTTTTGTTATGGGAGACTACAGACATACGAGCAGTGTTTCTGAAATGATGCTCACCCTCGGATGGAAAACCCTAGCCACCCGAAGGAAAATAGCCAGGTTGGCTGCTTTGCTGCTTGTTGTGTCGAACGTTGGGGGATGGGGCGAGCTTTTGGGCTATATAGAGCAGCCAAATTATTATTCCCGTAATGATCATGCCTACAAGATAAAACTGTTGAGCTTTAAAAGGGATGTGGGGAAATATTCATTTATAGCCAGGACGGTAACTGAGTGGAACCAGTTGCCCAAGTCCAGTTTTGATCTTCCTCTCAGTGTCCCTATCTTTCAACAGCGTCTAACTAATCTTGCAAATGAACTCTTTTGAAACGTTTTGTTCATCCAATTTTTGACAATTTTTGACATTCTGTTTGTTGTAAATGTTGTATTCGTTGTCTGTATATTCAATTGATAAGGAGTTCGCTCCGAAAATAAAACAGTTCAATTCAACTCTTACCACAGCAGGTATTCGTGAACCATTTTCATCAAACGGTCAAAATTTTTAACGAAAGAAATCAGCTGGATTTTTCGGTATAAGTTAAAGTTTTCCACGAATTTGACATTGTTTATACTTTTTTAAAGTAACCGCAAGCACGTTTGTCTCTAATGATTGTTCGGGATCTGTGAGAAAGTTTCGATCAGCAACAGCTCTATCCTCCCTCACTATGACACGATTGTGATTAAAGCAAGTATTTTTCAAGACATATTTTCGATGAATGGTTAACCTATTAGCAATTTTATGCATTCATCTAAAAATTTCTCGAAAAATACTTGCTTAAATACTTGCTCAAAAAGACAAGATCTATCTGAGGTCTAACACAAGATTAAGTTAGATACGAATAGGTAAACGATAGAACAAGGAAGAGCCTGAAAATCGCATTGTTTAGTCTAGTGAAAACATGAAAACATATTTTATCCAAAACTACATAACAGGCGTAGATGGCCGAAATGTTGGTGCCTTAAACATTTAAGCATATAGGTATTTTGTTGGTATCCCAATATGTTTTCCAATTTCAGCGGCAATGCCATACTGCTACCTGAAGACCGTTGTTGAAGAGACAACGGTCTCTTTTCATTTTCATGCTGACTTTCTTCGCAATCGTAACAAATATTTCACGTCCAATCCATTTTCAGTCTGACGTCGAATGAAAAATGAAGATTCGAGGTTTTTGGGAAAACACTCAATTCATCACTATAATTGCAACAAAAATTTGGCTGCTGTGCACTCGAAATAGGTACATTTCGCTGACATCGTGCACGAACGCCTAAAGATCGTTCACATCAATCATGTGGCCAGTTAGTAGCGTAATACACGTAGGCTGTCGTGCTGTTTGGCTCAAACACCGTAAGTTCCCAAGGCCTGCATTGCTGTATCTGGTCTTACGGCCGCTGCCTTTGTCGTTCTCAACGAGGCAGGCCTCAACTACCTCAACATGCAGCCAGCTTCTGTGTTTGCGACAAGTGATATCTTGTTCTGTTCTGCCTCGTTGATGGCGACTTATAATCAGAAATGTGTAGGCACGCTATAGGTCTGCAAACTTAGTGCGTAGTCTAGAACGAGCGCGCATTATGTAACTTGAGCACCGATCTGGAATATCATTAATTGAATGAACAGTAGCTGGCTGCTCTTCCCCGCCCGCTTTTCCGCTGCGGAATCGCGTTGCGTTTACAGTCTTCAGACTCAGCAACTGTCTCTCTCTTGGTATAAAGCTAGATTCTCCAGGATTGTCCTTGTTGACCCAAACCATATCATCTTCAACGTTGGAAGGAGAATAAATGTATTCGTTGTAAACAAGTTTATTTTTCATATGCGCATGCAACTCGTGGCATGAGATGTTGTCTACACGCACATTGTAGTTTAATTATGACCTTCCGAATTAATGGAAAAAATCTTAAGCTGAAGTTGATTGATTTGATATGTTTCTTGCAGTTGACGACCTATCTGGATCAGATTTGCTTTATTTGAAGAGGAGAACTGATTGCAAAGGTGATATTTTCAACTTTACATTATCAAAAATCCACGACTCCGAAATGGTTTCTCCCTTTCAGAAAACTCAAAAGTTTAGTGTCAAGGAGTTCATGCACCGGGGTTTTGTTGCACAAGATGCAGCAGTTTAATCATTTTTGGGAGAGTTATCATGCATTGAAAGGGAAGATCTAACCCATCCCAAAGAGGATGGGGAGATGATTGTGTTTTCCTTACTTGAACATAGTTGTTTATTTGAAAATGGCTGATTGTTAATAGGAGGGAGTTCTGAAATCGTCATGCTTTAGGATCCGTGCATGATTTCTAAAGTGTTGTCTTAGTGGCGTCTGCTTTGTTGCTATTTTTATTGGATGATAAAAGCCAGCCTATGATTGCCGACATCGCGTGGCGCCGTATTGGCTGCAAATATTTCAAACTTTGCATTGAACTTGAAGAACATTGTTCCGAAATGTCACTGAAAGGGTAGCGTTTCGGAATCTACGTGCGGATTTTTGCCAAAAGCATTTTTTCGTCTAAATGAAACCTGAAGACAGAAAGTATTATTATTTTATTATTTTTATTATTATTTACAAAACAGTGAACTATTGTTTAGGCACTGTAACAACACAATACATTAAAGTACGCAAGCGTACTTAAAAGGGTGAAAAATAGATATCAAATAAAAACAAGTAAAAACCCCATGTTGCTGTTAGTTCCGAGTCGCGGCGCGGGACATTATCGACACATTCAATCAGTTCACAGGAGAAAACTGAAGGATAAGGACTCGTCGATGTGTTAACAGCGGCACAGCCCCAATTGTGATTTCTTTGTGTGGGAACCCCAGGGATAGACATCGATAGCAGTACATGCGATTATTCCGGGCGGCCTCAATTCGCTTTTTTTCCTTGGAAATGTGTAATTTTTAAATCGGGAGAAAGAGTGTTTTTTACCTTCATGTGTACTTTTTATTCATGTGTGTCTTTCGTAATCGAACAGAAACATAAGTGAACGTTCTTCAAAAATATTTATACGTATGAGTAATATTCTTTTCTCATTCATGGGCCAATAACTTGCCAGCCCTCACTTGTAGTCAACATTGCTTATAGTCAACTTCCATCTAGTTCTGTTTATTTTATTGTTGTCATCCTACTGACAGCTGCCAGCATGTTAAACGAAAATCATGACCGCGAACATGGTCTTCGACACGCGTTAACAGATCATTGGATCTGTAACTGATTGTTCGATGCAATCGTAAGAAGTTGACAACGGCAGACTTGCAAATTCTTCGAAGACGAGAAAATCATAAAATTCAAAAGACAAAGTGTGAAAAAAATTCAGATCCGAGATTGTTTGTCCTACTCTCCAGGACCGGCCATTACTTCGGCTCTGCTGTTTTGCAATCATTCGCCAGTCAGAACATTGATGCAACAAAGTCGCAGAAAGAGCAGCAGAACATCATGAGGATCATGTTGTGGTTCACATTGCGGTTGACTTGAACATTACTCATTTAGTTGATGAACGTAAAGGTAGGCCGAAAAAGAAGTAGGGAATATGCGCTAATGTATATCCGAAGATTTTGTTTGTGGGAAATCCAATACTGGGAGAAGGTCAATATGGCACGGTCGCACAGACTCGAGTAGACTGCACGTCGGAGTTCTAATTCTTACAGGGTGTCCCAAAAATACTTCGCCAAAATTCGTGGAGCCCTTCCTGATGGCAAAACAAATCGAAATTAATTATTAAAAACAATTTTGCTCCGAGTCCCATTCCATACCCCCAAAATGGGCCCATTTGGGGTATCCATGGGGAGCAAGATATCAGTTACCGTATAGTCCTCAGTTACATTACACAAAATTGGGTTGGGCTCAGATTTTGCTCGCTCAATCGTTCCATTTTTTCTCTCATTACTCTTTCATAATTGTCAGAACTCGATTCTCTTGCTGAAGACCTTCGGAAGGAGATTGACCCCGACACAATTAGTAAGCTCAGAAATGAAACAAATCTGCCAATTAAATCGGATTCAATAACAAATTGCGTTTCGTCAGCTCAAAGCAATGCGTTTATCGGTGCAATAACCAGCAATGCAAAAATATTGAGCGCAGTAAAACTCATTCATAACCGACTGAATTTCTCTCTATATGTATGATCGCGCCCAAGTAGAATTTCCCAATCTTAGTTGGCTAATCAAACATTTTCATGACAGCGTGCCCATTTCTAGTTAACACATCCAAGAAGGATCGAACAAATGTGTTCAAATCTATGCCAACTTTGAAAGATTTTAAAGCGGGCTCAGTGAGGCCGCTTATTTTCAGAAGGATTAAATGCGTAAAAGCATATTATAGCACAATTGTGAGAAAATATAATCATGCAGACCTGCTTAGCGGCACATGTAATGCCGTCACTGTTGCCTTAAATGAGCAAAAACAAAACAAAATGTGTACGTATATATATTAATTTTGGATTTTTTTTTTCGCATTATCCACGTATGCTGGACATCAGCTTGAGATCGCCACTCTACAATTAGATCACCTGATGTTAATGTTGCCGATTCCTCCGGTGTGAAATTTTTGACTTCACGTCTCAGAAGTATACGAAAATGTCATTCTCGTTTTGAATGATAGATAAGGCCAACGATCTTGAATACACTGTAAAAGTGCGGCGCACGAAATGATCACAACGGAGCATTACGACACGCTCCGATGATGATCCCAGACTGTGCTGGTGATCCAAACTCTGGTCTCGAAGTGCCCTTCGCAGCAACAAGCGGCGTTCTTTTTCCTCCGCAGGCGACCTGCGACTGCAGAACTCCACTTGGAGAACACGTGGTGCACTTGGGGCGATGAAAGATCATTTTGGCACACTCTCCAATTTTTGTTCGCTGCGCTTGCCAGTTGCCACAGCATCAACCACATGCGGATTCGAGTTTGTTTCCGAGAGTCGGCGTGGTGGGGTGTGTGGCAGAAGGTAGGCGGAACGGGCGGTGTTCGCCCGCTTCTCTTCCGACCAAAGCTCAGCTTGCATGCAATGCGGGCTTTTGTCTTGTTGAGGTACCTGTTCCTCGTGTAATGTCTGTGGTCGCTGTTTTCTGACGATTTGCTTGCTGGTGTCCAGTGTTTTTCCCGCCATGCCACGGTGGTTGTGTCTTTGTTTTCCCACCATTTCTCTTTTTGATTCCCAAAGACCCCATGCGATGGGCTGCAGTGCGAGCGAATTGTTTCGTTTTTGGAGTTCCGAAATGGTTCCAGTTCCACGATGTGGCTTCACGTGTCAGCAGGATTTTCAGCATCTTTCGGATTGGAAACATTCTTTCGCGCCGTGCAGTTTCGCATTTTTGTGTTCCCAATGTTTGTGCAAAGTTCGGAAAATTGTCCAATTTTCACGTGTTCGTTTTGTTGACGCAATGACCAGGAGAAAACAGTGTGCAAAAAAAATGCATGCACACATGCAGGTCTGTCATTTTTGCCATCTCTGGGAACCTGAGGGCACGTGTCCCGTTTCCACACCGTGCTCCATGCCACCAGTTATTGAGTTGCCAACTGACGGTTTTTCACGCCAAATTTTGAGAGGGCATGCTTCAGCAAAAATTTTGCGCTGAGGGGTTCGAGTTTTTTTTACGGTTTTCGTTTTTTTCCGCGTTTTCTCCGGTCTCCTAGACGGGGCCATGCAAATGTGACATGGCGTTTTTTCTGCGGAGCACTGTGTCCGCGCCTTCCATTGTTTTCCAGGCTGATTATTTTCCAGGCAGTTAATCTTTTAAAAAATCAGTTTTCGCTTTTTTGCACGTGTTTGTTTCTCGGCATAAGTTGGCCTTCCCGTGTGGCAAGCTGGGCTTCCCTGGCGACGGAAGCTGTTCCACATGCGTTCGCGAAGCGCAGCGATAAGGCGCGGCTGCTGATTTACAGGAATGAATTCAATTAAAAAAAGCGTTGAATATCAGTGAAGAGCGGACCAGTCGGTGTTGATCGCCAGCGGCAGTCAATTTGCAGCGAAATGATATCCCCTGGCAAGCATCGTGCTGAGGTGATTTTGGACCAAGAAGAATGCCTCGATGTCGTGCCGTCGTCCCCTTTCTGCAAGGGATGGCAGTTGGGATGTCTCTCAAGCAGTGGCGTAGGGAGGGGGAGGGCGGGGGCGGCCGCCCCCCCTTCCCAAAAAAAAATAAAAATGTTTTTTTTTCTCAAAAAAACTTTTTTCAAAAAACAATTTTTCGGACAAAAAAAGTATTTTCGCAAAAATGTCAAAACAAACAAAAACAACCAAACATTGCATGATTGACAGTAACTGTGGAATTAATGCCCTCGTATATGTGCACTTTTTCCCATTCTAAATCCTGTTTTTCATTTTTTACAAAAATCCTGCATAAATTCTGCTTGCTCATGAAGAGAAGTTTGTTCTCCTTCCTATTATAAGGCGTGATTTCGTTCTGAAACGATTTTGTTTCTTGGTTTGCCTGCAAGTGAAAGCAATGAAAACTGGCAAAAACATGGTTTCTGCCCCCTGGACCCCTGCTGGGGGCATATGCCCCCCAGACCCCCCGCAAACCCCGATGCCCGCTTCGCTGCCAAAACCATGATACTGTTTGTCGCTCCGCCTCCCCCTTGCCAATATCCTGCCTACGCCACTGCTCTCAAGCGGGCAAACAAATGGCGAGATTCGGGCAGCGGCCAACGGCAGACAACGATCACCCAGCTTGTCACCAGATTCCAATACAATCCTGCCCGTTTTTTGGCTGGCCAGGCGGCGCACGCGGAACAAGGCGGGTTACAATAATGACATTGGCGAACTGTGCTATCGTTCAGTTCGCCAATGCAGAGCACGGGAGAGAGGCCCTTGACAACGGGGCGTAACGGAGGGAAGGGAACGGCCCTCACGTCCTTAATTGGAGCCTGGGTTCTTGGATGCTCCACTATGCCCGTCTGAACAAGACACACCTTTATAGGAGTGGTGTGGTGGTGTGTCTTGGTCTGAATCCAGCATATTTTTCCCAATCCATCACTTCCACAAGCGCGGCGTCTCTGATTGGTTGTTGGGAATTCAAGCGAATTTCAACATTGAATTTTCGAAATCCCAAACCTTACCTGACCAAACCCAACCTTACCTGAACAAACCTTACCCTCTTACGACCTCTGAAAGAGTTGCAAAGCGGTTGAAAACATGCTAAATGGCAAAAAGCGGTGGCAAGAATCCCAAAATTTATGACGTCACAATTTCGGACCGCGGCATTGGCTGTCGCGAGCTCCTGTCCGCGGGAGTGCATTGAAAAAAAAAAACAATATGCGCCTGTCATCGCGCCAGGACTCTCACGCACGCACGTGCAAATTTCTAAATTCCAAACAAATCCCCAGAAATTTTGACCAATCAGATGCGAGCAAAATCGAAATGACGCAATTATAAATACAGTTTCATGAACACACCTTTTCGAAGCGATTTTCGGCAGCAGCCTCTGTGGCCGAGTGGTCTAGACGGTATGCTGCCGCTGCGGAGGTAGTTCCCGTGGCGGTGGTTCGAATCCCACCTGCGGCAAAAATTTTATATTCTTGTTTTTCAAAATACCGATATGTTTTTTGACACCAGTGGCAGTTGTTGACACCAGGAAGAGGAAAGGTTGCGTACGGTTAGGTTAGGTGAGGTTAGGTTTGGTTAGATTAGCTTTAGATGTCGTAAACGCGGTTTTAATTTCGGAAAGCACCTGATTGATCGAATTCTGGCGATTTGTTTGGAATTTGGAAATTCGCCACGCACGTCACGCTTTCCTCTCAAAGGTTGGTGCACGGCTAACATGCCTCAGGAGTCATGCCGTGGGAAACAGACCTGACGCACGCCAGCAGATTCCTTCCGGCAAATTGAAGCGGTCAATTTCAGATTTCGCCGGAGGCATTGAACTCGCGCAACAAACAACGAAAGCGGCGGCCCTTGCCACGGCGAGCAAACGTATGCCTCAGGCAGATGGGTCGCCCGAAAGGCCTGAACCTGTCACAATTGCCTGGCCCCCTCTGTATGTACAGGAGCAGTAAAAAAGATAGGTAGGTACCTGCCCAATTTTTCAAAAAAAATGCACCAGCATCAAAACTGTTTCTGGTCTGCCTTTTGCCTTTTTAGTTTTCTGGTCGGTTGCCTTCACCTGATCAACTGATGAATACAGTTGCATTCTTTCTTCTTTGATTTTACAAAGCCATGACACTTTTTTCCTACTATTTACCACTTTCGTACCATTAAACATGTTTTACTTTGCAAACAAGTTTAACGAAATACAATTTCATTTCTTTTTCAAATACCAATTCTGAGTTTTCTTTCCCAGCAAAGGGTCGGTATTTGGACAGAAATGGGACAGTCCGAGGGGACATATCGGGTATATGCAATTTCACGTCCATATAGTGTCCAAATGCCATTTAGAATTGTCCCTTTAGCATCTCCTAGGGACAACCACAATCAACTGTCTCACGGACAGGAAAATGATAGTTTTTAAACTTCAATGTCTTGTGGGGACAGTTTTATGACAGTGTCCATTTTCTGTCCAAAAAGTGTCCCACAAGGACAGGGGACACTTCGGACACTTTTTGAACAATTTCAGGACACAAATTGTTTGCTAGGTTTTGTTTGCTGCTAAACAAAAGGATGTGAATAAGAGCCAAAATGTTTGGAATCCACCCGCATGAAAACTTGCAATGTTCCTGCAACCCAAGCGCTGTAAAAAACTCAACACTCAAATCAAAAAATGATATTTTATTATAGTTGTTCTGCAACAAGTTAATGTCGTCAAATTTGTTTTTTTTTCAGAACAAGGGCAGCTATCTTGTGGTTTTTTCTATTGTATTCTATTTTTGGGGGTTTCGATGAAGATCACAAGGATTATTAGAAGATCGCATTATACACTGGAAGGTCGACAGTTCAAGATCATTCGGAGCGTTCTTTTTCTGTTGCGCTCTCATGATCTTGAAAAGATCACCAGCTCACTTGTGAAGAACGCTGACACACATGAAGATCATTTCTGAAGATCATGAGACCACCGAGAGAGCACTCTGAAGATCACATTTCATAGAAAGATCGCTTCCGAAGATCACTTCCTTGCAGGTGCTCCGGAGCACTCCGCAGTGATCTATAACTGTTGCATAAAGGCGATCTTCAAATGATCTCGAAGTGTGCCGCACTTTTACAGTGTAATTGCTCTTCGCGCTTACAATCGCTTGTACACAGCTTTCATTGTTATTAATTTAAAATTAACTTATCCTGGCTTTTAAGTGTCTAAACCTGAGGAAATAAATCTGGATAATCATTGGATGGTCAGTAATAACATGGCAAAATCGTTCCAACACGAGATTATTTTAGGATATCACCGCTGTCGAAATGATTTCCATTGTTGCATCGCGCAAAATTATTCGTTTTGCGTATTCGGAGCTTATCAAAAGTCCTCGAACATAGGAGATATTTTTTATAGCACTGGTTAACACAGGGGCCATCTAATTTCAATAGGCATTGATTCAACTTCACGCCTCACACGAGAGTAATGATGTTTTGCAGCGCATGCTGTCATTGATTCTAAATGGCGCCTGAGTTCATTATGAACTCCTATGCTCGAAGACTTTTGATAAGAAGTGATACAGGGGCTGAATAATTTTCTAGAAAAAGGAGAAAGGTTTGCTTTTACATATTTTATTTTACACACGAGAATTAAAAAACGATCAACAGTGTCTCATGAACGTTCGATAATCTGACAGTAGAGTAAGTTGAGTACATACGTCGCAAGAATCAGCAGAATAGGGAACGCAGGCAGGCTGCCATATGCTGCCATACGCGATGTGACGACGGACAGAAAAAATAAGAAACAGAAGGCAACGTTTGATTAGTATCCACCTTTAGCTGCAGTATTTCACTACTTTAGCTCTGGAGAAGCTAAAGAAGGCCATGGACGACGTGTTTCCAAACCTGTGTTAGTAAAGAACGAAGGAGATATCGCAACTGGCGGGATGCTATGCAATTCAACCTATCTCATTACTTGTTACAGTACACAATAATTCAAAAATCAGCCTAACGATGGAAGACAGGGCGTCCGGCCCGTGTGGTGCTCTCATTTTTATTTTCCTGTTTTAAAAAGCATTGATTTGCTCTTGTGGCCAGCCCACGTGATTATCACCGCATCCAGTACGATGTAAATTTTTGATTATTCGCAAAATGAAATGCTTTTCATTTTTGCTTTCGATCATCACTCAAACTTGGCGAAATGCAGCACATGATCGTTAGGTATGGCCCCGTTAACAGGATTGGTTTTCGCAAATGAAATTTATTGCTGTTGACCTGACTTGACCCCTACATCTGCGCTCAGGGTGCCAAGAAATGAGCAGAAGGGCATTGGTGAAAATGGGCACACCAATGAGGACAAGTTGAAGCCAACGCTGTAACGAGAAACCTGCACGAAATTTTAGACAAAGAATGCGAGTTGACGCGTTTTTTTTAGTTTATTGGACTTTGGGGACTGTAGACAGAGGGCATGTACTCAGCCAGAAACTCAGGGAATCTGTAATACCCGCACACGGCTGACAGGAGCACGACTTCTGGGCGACAAATGCTTCAATCAGTTTGAGCGTTGTTTCGTGACCATGGAGACTTATTGTGTCTTTGAGGATTTCGACATGTTCCAGCTAGTTAAGCGTTGTCTGCCTCCATTTTGAGTACCTGCAGCCCTGCACTCAGAGGGTAGCCCTTCTCATTCAGCCGGATACTTTTGGTTATCCTGTCTCACTTGCTTTCGACAAGACAGAAGGATTCCACACTTGAGACCTTTGCCTTGCGCTCCTCCTTCGGTCCTGCGTCGCTGTTGAGATTTTTAAACCACAAGCCTAACAACACAACAAATGTTTTTAAACAAAAACATTCAAATTACGCACACCCTGCCCAAGAAAGCAGCGATGAAGATCATTCGAATGTTTTTGTTATCGCATACAGTGCAAAAGAAAAAAATTGCAGCTGCATCGATAGTGCCACTTTTGAATTAAACAGTATTTTATTTACTTAACCAAATGCTAAAGAATAATTGAAATTTGGATAAAGTCCGTAGAACCAGTTTTTGTGGTTACGGGAAATGTCAAGACAATCTCAGGACGCATACAGAAGACAACAAATTTTTGAAGAGGGATGCCTTCCAGAGATTTCTTTCGAAGCATAAAACCGATCGAAAAGGACGATCACGTTCAAATTCATGATTAGCACAACAGAGCGGAAAGCTCCGTGTTTGAAAAGCTTCGGTAAATGTCCAGAGAGCAGAAAGTTTTTAGACTACCGAGACAATTAATTTTAAATTCGTATAAAACGCGTATCCCAAATGAGCCTGAAAATAAACGGACCCTGCGCTCAAGTTGTTCGTCTTGTGTTGACTAAATTCCTTTGGACAAATGAAATTGATTTGATTTATATTTAACCAACCTTGATCCTCTTTTCAATGCAACGTATGTGGTCTGTTTTGCAATAAGTGTTCATGAAGTATATCAACCAACATTAGACTGTTAGATCTTGAAAGGATAAAAAGTTTGGGTCAATTTGATTATGATGATGTTCCCTCCCTTTGTAATAGCAATTGTCACGAAAGTAGAGTTTTTATTGCATATGGCTTGAAAATCGAGTCGGATTGGTTTGAATCCGTCTCATCCAAGCAACTAGAGCTCTCCCGCAGTTGAATGAGGCCACATACATGATTTGCCTGCGGAAATTTGCCTTTTATAAAGGTCAACTGACTCCCTCCTCCCATCTGAATCAAATTCATCATCCCCGTAACGTCAAACTATTAAAGGAATCTAAAAAATACTGAAACTATGTTTGACGGCTGAAAACCACATTTATTTTCAGACGCTCGGACTCTTGCTAAAGGCCATACAATAATTTTAATTCATTTCATTTCATTTATTTCAACATCGTTTATTACATTTATTCAAAATCGAGCGAGAGCCGAATCACCAAAATCTGCGGATGCTTGATATTTTTTATCGATTGGTTCTTTCGGCTGATTACATCTCAGTTATCTCGAGCCATCTCATTGGTCCAAATTCTTGCGGCTTGTTTGTATCGTAATTGCGTTACACAAGTGAGGTTTCTCATGTTGTGCCAATCGTTTCCATAAAACTAAAAAAACAATTCTTGCTGATCATATCGACATGCCTTTCCTGATGGTGAATTTTGGTTTTTTAGACATTTACATGTTTTTTAGACATGTAAATGTTTTTTAGACATGTAAATTGAGCAAATCATTCACACAATATTTCAGATGATGCCCATTACGCGGAGGATGATATCGATGATGCCCCTGACGAGGATGAAGTTTTCGATGAGAGGTCCTTCGTCAGGAGTCTGACGGAGCTCGGTGGGTGTTTTGCATTAATGACCAAATTTTGCAACGAATGAGTTCAGGCTCCTATGAAGTATAGGACAGGATATGACTAATAATAAGTTCCAGCTCGCAACATCTGAACCCGTAAGGAAATAAAGTTTTGGCTTGAACGAATGATCCTATACATTTCACGCTTTCAGTTGCGAAGCCCTCATCATGGAAGCCAGCATCGGCGATTTCATTTATGTTGCGATCATATCACGCTTCGCTCATGAATTTAATCTCGAACCAAATTGTAGTTAGGACTTCCAGGAAAGACGTCATCAGGTGGAAACTTTATTATCGAATGTAGTAAGACCATAGAAGGCAGCATCCCTTCATTACAATACCCTTCGAATGCGAAATGATAAATTAGTCGATGATCGACGATCCATCAAAACATGAGTCGCGTATCCTTTTCCTGCAATCACGCTTCTTAAATATGTACGTGTTTGAAATGATAAATAAGTCGATGATCGACGATCCATCAAAACAAGAGTCGCGTATCCTTTTCCCGCAATCACGCTTCTTAAATATGTGCGTGTTTGAAATGATAAATAAGTCGATGATCGACGATCCATCAAAACATGAGTCGCGTATCCTTTTCCCGCAATCACGCTTCTTAAATATGTGCGTGTTTGAAATGATAAATAAGTCGATGATCGACGATCCATCAAAACATGAGTCGCGTATCCTTTTCCCGCAATCACGCTTCTTAAATATGTACGTGTTTGAAATGATAAGTAAGTCGATAATCGATGATCCATCAAAACATGAGTCGATTATCCTTTTCCCGCAATCACGCCTCTTAAAATATGTACGTGTTTGAAATGAATCATTGAAGCCTGATTTCTCTTGAACGAAATCTGATTCAGTTAGAAAATAGAGAAGTTTTGTGATTTGGAAATCATTTAGCAACTAATACTTTGAAGTTTATATCACTCTTGCTTCTGCATTGGGGATAAAAAAATTAAAAAAAAAATAATTGTGCAAAAAATCGATTTTCGATGTTTTTGACCGAAGTTTGTTTTCACAAATATTCGGAAAATTTGAAGATAATGAAAATGTGAAAATAAATATTATGCCTGGCTAGAGCACCGTTGACGAAAGCAAATGAAACAGAGCAATTAACAACTATTGCAACTATATGCGATGGACAGAAATCTCAATAAACGTTAAAAATCATCTTGCATGTCGTTCGCATTTTTAAGTACTATACGTAGTAAGGAAACACGCCGAACTCTTGAGTCGGTTACCATTTTTATCGGAAACCTTTCGTTGAGAAAAAATACCAGCAAACGGAAAGGCGCCAACTAAATTGGAGCCTCCTGTCCTGGAAACATAATCATCAAGAACTTCGCAGCGCCAGAAAGCAAAAAACATATTTTCGGATTCGGTTGTAAAAGCAAGGGTTAAGCTTTTACGAGAATCTGAGGTATGCGTGATGCGGCAGATGTATTCTTTCTACTCGTGAATACATTTTGGTTCTGACTGGCAGTGGGATCTATTCGAAAAAGACGTCAATCGCGGCAAAAAGGGAAACAACGGATCACAGTTACCAATAAAAGCTTCCCAAATTCATAGCAAAGAAGGCAGTCTCAGATTTATCTCGGTGTGGACAAATACATTGGTAGATTATCGATTGTCGAGGCAGGCGTACCATAACTTATCAAAAGCTGAACGAGGACAGGAATGATGCAGTTGAATCAGTTCGAAGCAGTACGACCCCGCAGAAAGTTTATAACAGAGTGGTGGAAGTTTTTTCACCACATAGCTTCCGATCTTAGATAATAACGGATCCGACTTGTCAGAGCTCCACACCACGGAATAAAAATAAGATAATCTGCTCATCTGTTGTGACTCGGAAAAAACATACAAACTCTTTTGTGCCAGGAATATTTGCAGATGGAAAACGTTTGATCAGTATTTTATTCAAATTGACGTTCGGTAATTTTTGCAACTGCTTTGTCTTAGTCCATTTGTAGTCGCATGTAATACGCATTACACTTTTTCTGTATTTTTTAGAAATGAAAAACCGCATCATTGATGAACTTGGAATAGGTAATGGGGTAATATTTCATTAAATGTACCTATCTACTGTAATTTAGAAAGGCCAATGAAAAAACCCGCATCAAGCAATATTCAAAATGCAACAGACAATGTCATTTTTTATTTCATTGATAAAAAACGAAAAAAACTCAAATGTCTTCTAAAGCGGGGAGAGGAAAAAGGACAATGAAATTGAAAACAGACACCAGGCTGGGGGGACCGAAAGGGCCGCGGAATCTCAGCTTTGCGACCAGGATATACGAATTGAACTAAATGAAGAAGAACCAGATAAAAAAAGCCTTTCAAAGTGGTTTTATGAAAAATGAGGCTACACTTCAATTCAGCATAGAATTTTCACAGGCGGATCATTTGTACGCAAAAATCCGGCTTTAAATAGGTTAAAATTTAATCACGTTAAACACATGACACAAACACATTAAAACTAGAATAAAATCCAAAAGAGGATAAAACGTAAAAAACTCTAGGGGTAAAGAAATTAAAACATTTAAAAACTGAAAGGGGAAAAAGTTATAAAAAACACAAACTATAAAACATTAATTCAATAATTCTTTGCTGCTTAAACACTTCCTCAAATACAGTGTGGCGAGTGGCTCTACCCATCACTTTACTGTGTCCATTCACGGAACCATTGCCGTGCACTAAAAATCTTCCTTGGTCACAATCACCTATAGCCGCCTTCTGTTCGTGACACGAAACCCCAGAAAATCCAGCACAAATAAATAAAATAACTTTGGAATTGGTTTTTTTCCGCCTGCGATCTTGAAACAGAACAAGAGTGAGGACCGGCTCACAGTGTCACGACTCTTGTTTCTTCACAAATCAAGTTTTGACACTTAGAAGCTTTGATCGGCCCCTTATCAATTCGCCTGAAATATGCGGTAAAAGGGATCCCCCTATAAAACCTGTTACCTTTTACTTCAGTTCTGCCAAAAAGAATTCAAAACGCCAAAAACCCTCAACCCTGGAAATTAGACAACAGTCCCCTTTCAACAAGGTTGATTTCTAACCAAACCCTATAAAAAAACTAAAATTGTAAAATGGTAAATCCGATTTTGAACATTTTTTTCAAGCTCATTCCTAAAATTACTGTCCTTGCACTTCAAATATGAAAACACGTGGAAGTAAAAGAAAACCCTATATTTTTCATTTCATTTGTTTTTCATTTCGTTTCATTTTTCTAATTATTTTGCCGCACAACTTTCTCCCTCGAAATTGTAATAATTTATTGCCTTGAATGCTTTCCCAATAATTTCCATTCAAAAATTAATTTCGGAAAAT
>JASGXE010005193.1:0-24562 GCA_030068105.1 Sinentomon sp. SZTP_YWyxl
GACAAAATTTCCCATTTTTTTAGATTTCAGGATTTATTTTTGCCATTGTTCTCTGCAGAGAGAGGACAGTAAAAAGTTTCCACACAGCCGAATGAAAACATGTGGAATTTTGACCAGCAGCATCTGCCGGAAGTGTTTCATTCTTTTCCTGTTTGCTCGCCAAATGAGGCTCGCACTCCATGGGCCTGAGGACGTCATAACCTAAGAAATGCATCATCACCTGAAATTGCCAGTGTTTGGGCTCTATCCATATGGTCTTCATGAATCAAACAGTCCAGGGAGATCTTTGCTGGAAATAATCGTTGATAAAGCAAATAAAAACTTCGCCAGGGTCTTGAATGATGGGGGTCATGGTAGCATGAGCTTTGATTCAGGTTTGAAAAATAAAAAGGTCGCATTTCAGCACCATTCCATGAAAAAACAGGCAGCGAAAACAATTCAACACTCGAACTGTGGGGTTCGAGCCGTTGGAAGAGTTTTTGATGCTGTTTTCACCATGGAATGGTGCTTAAATTAGACTTTTCTCATTTTTCAATCCAATTTCTTTACTAATGAGATGGATTATCTGTTCTTTTTATGATTAATTCAGTCCCATGCAGGTTGATCTTGCCACCATCATGAGACTACCTCTTCTCGTTTCGCAACTGATAAAAGTGTGAGGTGAGCAGACAGAAACGAAGCAAAGAGAGAAAGTGCTGCAACTTTTTTCAGTAAAAGATGTGAGATAAGAATGCTGCCGAGCATTCCAAATCAGGAAATCATGATTTCTGTATAGAACTGAAATACCGTGTGAATGCTGTGAATTTTCAGCACAAAAAAACCAAAACGTTTCTCTGAATATCTGGATAGAAGGAATATTGTGAAGCATCCTTTGTTTCTTTATCCTCAAATGTAGCGAGATATAACGCAGCACTATGGTTCTTCCTTCAAAAGTGCATTCCATCCATTGAGATCGGTTCCAACAAGCTCCAAATATTATTTTTGTTCTGCGGCAGTTGAGTTTTTTACTTTTTATCAAGTGGAAAATGTTCCGCAGTTCTGTCAATCAATCCACTTCAATGTGGCTATGCTGATTCTCCAGGTATCAAGTAACATTTGGCCCTAAATACTCGGGGCAGAATGTGCCTGTCATCGTTGAAACCCACCAACTGAGGAGGAAGGATGACAGCTGCTTCAACAAACACCATGGATGCAGAATAACCGAACACGGCAAAGGTAGAGACACAAATTGCAAAGAATACTCGGACATTCTAGTTATCCGGGCCATAGGAGATTTTTGTCAGACTTGTGAAGCACGGGGCAATGTTATTCCCCATCTAGTAAACGCCGTTAAATGCATTCCTTCATGTGATGTGTTTTGCGGCGCATGAGAAATGGGGAATTACATTGCCCCGTCCTTCGAAAGTCTGAAAAAATCGCCTATGGCCCGGGTATTCAGAATGGCACCGTATAAGTGGCGCTGATTTCAGAACCGTTGTTCTCATCCTCTAGCAAATTATTCCGTGCAGTCAAGATAGCAAACGGACACCCGCAAGGCGCAAAGCCATTTTGATTGACAAGTCCGTCAAGCCTGCCACCCAACAAACACCTTGGTTTGCCTGACGAAGGGTAACATTCTTTTGACGACGTGGCATTGCCACATCGAACACAGCGCAATCCATCCTCGAGTGAATGGAAATTCCTTCCCACTCAATCCACCCCATTGGTCCCATTCTCACGGCTATGTTCACCTTTTTGAAAAACCCACGCCAAATAAACCGCACATGTTCAATTGAGATTTGAGTCGGTCATATTTCAGCTAGATAGCGACTTGAAATGAGTGATGTCGTGCGATGGAAGGTGTCATGAGCCACCCAACACGGTGGCAGCAGAAAAATGAATAAAATTGACAGCAAGGTGGGCACCACATTTTCTTCCAACAACAAAAAATCAACATTTTGCTCCGCCCTCGCACCTGCTTGATTATTGAAAGGTTTTTCCACAGTCGGCCTTCACATCTCGTTATCCGTTGCCGGCCAAAAAGGGGTGTTTTCGATGACGCCACCCTTTCCGGAAGGCCGCGAACAACTAACATTGCATCAAAAATTGCCCCTTCTGAATGGGTTCTGTGGTTTTTGCTCTTTAGTCAACAGCCTTCAATGGGTCGTTGGAACTGGTCCTACTGTTAATTGGATCGAATGAAATTTGGATCGATTTTTTCGGGGCGCAAAGAAAAAGTAGGACCAGATTACGGTAGGACCAAATCTCCCCCAGCTTCTGCTCTGGAGCGTGACCTAGCGCTGATGGCAACACGAAATCATTCGCGAAGCCACTTCCAGAAAACTGGAAATTTAGGGAGCTTCGGCTTCAGACGCGTTTGAAATGATGGCAATCGTGGAACTCGAATTTTGCGCCAGGCTGCCACGGACCAATCAAAACTCGAGGCGCGCACCGAGACCATGGACCAATCAAATCACGAGGCGCGAAATCGAAAATTACCCATCGTCCTCAGCGCGGCGTTTTTGCACAAAGAGGAAATTTTCCGCGACGAAAAATGAATTAATTCAAATATTCATGCACAAGAGGTATTTCGCGTGCATTAACTTTTGACATTTATACAGCCGCAGATTGACTTTTTTTTAAATCTAACCATCAAACCCCACTTTTTCCTTTTCGTTGGTTCACACAAATGTTGGGGTCGACCAGAACATGACCAGAGATGTTTTTTCTTAACAATTTTTGTCCGCAGAATCCGAATTTGGCATTAAAAATTGGATTAATGTGACCTGGAATGGTGAAATAAGGGTTTTTGCGCATGACCCTCGAGCAGCTTGCATCCCCTCACGTAATGAATCCCTTTTTATGAACTTTTCGTCAGTTGAAACGAAAATTACACTCAATTTTCGTATTCTCCATGAAATTCTGGTTTGGAATAACCTATTATGACCTTTTACTTCTGAAAAACCCGCCTTCAGTCCGAAAATCAAACAGCAAAATCGGCAAAATTATGGCAACCATCCGGACTGAGACCCGAACCCCACTTTTTCTTTTTCATTGGTTCACACAAATGTTGGGGTCGACCAGAACATGACTAGAGATGTTTTTTCTTAACAATTTTTGTCCGCAGAATCCGAATTTGGCATTAAAAATTGGATTAATGTGACCTGGAATGGTGAAATAAGGGTTTTTGCGCATGACCCTCGAGCAGCTTTCATCCCCTCACGTAATGAATCCCTTTTTATGAACTTTTCATCAGTTCAAACGAAAATTACAGCTCAATTTTCGTATTCTCCATGAAATTCTTGGTCTGAAATGACCTATTATGACCTTTTACTTCTGAAAAACCCGCCTTCAGTCCGAAAATCAAACAGCAAAATCGGCAAAATTATGGCAACCATCCGGACTGAGACCCGAACCCCACTTTTTCTTTTTCGTTGGTTCACACAAATGTTGGGGTCGACCAGAACATGACCAGAGATGTTTTTTCTTAACAATTTTTGTCCGCAGAATCCGAATTTGGCATTAAAAATTGGATTAATGTGACCTGGAATGGTGAAATAAGGGTTTTTGCGCATGACCCTCGAGCAGCTTGCATCCCCTCACGTAATGAATCCCTTTTTATGAACTTTTCGTCAGTTGAAACGAAAATTACACTCAATTTACGTATGCTCCATGAAATTTTGGTCTGAAATGACCTATTATGACCTCTTACTTCTGAAAAAACCAACCTTCAGTCTGAAAATCAAACAGCAAAATCGGCAAAATTATGGCAACCATCCGGACTGAGACCCGAACCCCACTTTTTCTTTTTCTTTGGTTCACGCAAATGTTGGGGTCGACCAGAACATGACCAGAGATGTTTTTTATTAACAATTTTTGTCCGCAGAATCCGAATTTGGCATTAAAAATTGGATTAATGTGACCTGGAATGGTGAAATAAGGGTTTTTGCGCATGACCCTCGAGCAGCTTGCATAGCCTCGCGTAATGAACCCCTTTTTATGAACTTTTCGTCAGTTCAAACGAAAATTACAGTCAATTTTCGTATTCTCCATGAAATTCTGGTCTGGAATGACCTATTATGACCTTTTACTTCTGAAAAACCCGCCTTCAGTCCGAAAATCAAACAGCAAAATCGGCAAAATTATGGCAACCATCCGGACTGAGACCCGAACCCCACTTTTTCTTTTTCTTTGGTTCACGCAAATGTTGGGGTCGACCAGAACATGACCAGAGATGTTTTTTCTTAACAATTTTTGTCCGCAGAATCCGAATTTGGCATTAAAAATTGGATTAATGTGACCTGGAATGGTGAAATAAGGGTTTTTGCGCATGACCCTCGAGCAGCTTGCATCCCCTCACGTAATGAATCCCTTTTTATGAACTTTTCGTCAGTTGAAACGAAAATTACACTCAATTTTCGTATTCTCCATGAAATTTTGGTCTGAAATGACCTATTATGACCTTTTACTTCTGAAAAACCCGCCTTCAGTCCGAAAATCAAACAGCAAAATCGGCAAAATTATGGCAACCATCCGGACTGAGACCCGAACCCCACTTTTTCTTTTTCGTTGGTTCACACAAATGTTGGGGTCGACCAGAACATGACCAGAGATGTTTTTTCTTAACAATTTTTGTCCGCAGAATCCGAATTTGGCATTAAAAATTGGATTAATGTGACCTGGAATGGTGAAATAAGGGTTTTTGCGCATGACCCTCGAGCAGCTTGCATAGCCTCGCGTAATGAACCCCTTTTTATGAACTTTTCATCAGTTCAAACGAAAATTACAGTCAATTTTCGTTTTCTCCATGAAATTCTGCTCTGAAATGACCTCTTATGACCTTTTACTTCTGAAAAACCCGCCTTCAGTCCGAAAATCAAACAGCAAAATCGGCAAAATTATGGCAACCATCCGGACTGAGACCCGAACCCCACTTTTTCTTTTTCTTTGGTTCACGCAAATGTTGGGGTCGACCAGAACATGACCAGAGATGTTTTTTATTAACAATTTTTGTCCGCAGAATCCGAATTTGGCATTAAAAATTGGATTAATGTGACCTGGAATGGTGAAATAAGGGTTTTTGCGCATGACCCTCGAGCAGCTTGCATCGCCTCACGTAATGAATCCCTTTTTATGAACTTTTCGTCAGTTGAAACGAAAATTACACTCAATTTTCGTATTCTCCATGAAATTTTGGTCTGAAATGACCTATTATGACCTTTTACTTCTGAAAAACCCGCCTTCAGTCCGAAAATCAAACAGCAAAATCGGCAAAATTATGGCAACCATCCGGACTGAGACCCGAACCCCACTTTTTCTTTTTCGTTGGTTCACACAAGTGTTGGGGTCGACCAGAACATGACCAGAGATGTTTTTTCTTAACAATTTTTGTCCGCAGAATCCGAATTTGGCATTAAAAATTGGATTAATGTGACCTGGAATGGTGAAATAATGGTTTTTGCGCATGACCCTCGAGCAGCTTGCATCCCCTCACGTAATGAATCCCTTTTTATGAACTTTTCGTCAGTTGAAACGAAAATTACACTCAATTTTCGTATTCTCCATAAAATTCTGGTTTGGAATGACCTATTATGACCTTTTACTTCTGAAAAACCCGCCTTCAGTCCGAAAATCAAACAGCAAAATCGGCAAAATTATGGCAACCATCCGGACTGAGACCCGAACCCCATACTATTTCTTTTTCTTTGGTTCATCAAACTGCTGGGATCACCCAGGACATGACTTGAGATATCATTTTTGTAAAATTTCATCCAGGTGATTTAAAAAACACTAAGAAATACAAGCCAGCACCTCTATGCCTGTCATTTTTTCAAAACTGGCATCGTAAATGATTTTAGCGTCCATTGTCCAGGAAATCTGGCAACGCCGTCGTTACTTTAGCTTCGTTTAGTTTCTGAGAAAAATGGCAACGTCGCCAAGATTTATCATTGATCCATCGCGTACGCAGAAAGTCGGCGAATACCAGAAATGACGCAGTTTAGCGGTGCTATCTGAATGTATAAATAAATAAATAAATAAATAAATAGGTATGTTGGCGTATCCTTGCTGCGTAGTTTCGTCTGTGAATTGCTGACTTCCTGCGTATTGGTACGCAAGAAGGAAAACTGCGTCGTTCCGCATTTTTTCAGCCGACGAACTGCGTTTGTTTCAAATATTTCATGCAACCGAACTGCGTCCTGTTTCCCGATTGGTGCGTTCGGGTCGTTTCCATTGTGCAACGATGCCAGGTTTTTTCATGAACCAAATTTGGAATTTCAGTTTGTGCTGTGTGATGGTGGCCATTTTTCATGAGAGCAGTGAAGTTCGGTTCGTTTGGCTTGGTTTTATTTCGCGTCGATGCCAAATTTCTCCACGTGTTGCAAATTTTTTTTTCAAATTTTTGTTTTCGTCATTGGCAAAATTTTTGTGGAATGTCTTTTTGGAACGTGTGGAAATGTGGAATGGAATTTTTTATTTTTTGCAGGTGACTTGCGTCCATTCCGTAGGAAGGTACCTACCACCTACCAACTACCTTGGTTCCCATTTTGTATTTTCCAGGCTGGATGACTTCTTCCAGCACCTACGGATTTCTTTTTTCCTGTCGGGTCGATTTTTTTCCAGTCCCGGACTGCGTTTTCCCAGTCTGGACTTCTTTTTCCAGTCACAACGTTTTTCCTGTCCGGAACGCAGGATAACGCCAGCCGGACGGGACTTATTTTTTAGTTGGAAGACTTTTTTCTCGCTCGGATCATGCCGGTCCGAGGTCGACTCCAAGTGTTTCCAAGCTTTGTGTCCCATGGACGGTTCAGTACCTAGTCCCATGCGGGGTCCTGCGATCCGGATGAGAAAAAAGTCCTCCGGAGGGAATAGGTAGGTACCTAATGCCCTCCGGATGCTTAAAACCCCACCGGATGGGATTAATCTTCACCAGATAAGAAAAAGTCCTCTGGACGGGATTAATCTCCTCCGTAGGAGAAAAATCTCGTCCGGACGGGAATGATCTCATCCGGACGAGAAAAAAGTCCTCCGGACGAGAATAGGCTTATCCCCTGCATACGAGAAAAAGTCCGGACGGGAATAATCCCCTCCGGAAGAGAAAAATGTCCTCCGGATGGGAATAATCTCATCAGGACGAGAAAAAAGTCCTCAGGAACGGAATAATCCCCTCCGGCCTCCGGACGGGAATAATCCCCTCCGGACGAGAAAAAAGTCCTCCGAGCGGGAATAGGTAGGTAATCTCCTCCAGAGGAGAAAAATGTCATTCGGACGGGAATAATCCCCTCCGGATGATAAAATAGTCATCCGGACGGGAATAATCTCCTCCGGACAGGAATAATCTCCGGCGGAGAAAAAAGTCCTTCGGACGGGAATAGTCCCCTCCGGACGAGAAAAAAGTCCTCCGGACGTGAATAATCCCCTTCGGACGAGAAAAAAGTCCTCCGGATGGGAATAATCTCTTCAGGAGGAGAAAAAAGTTCTCCGGACGGGTATAATCTCCTGCGGAGGAGAGGTTGTGGGGACACCAATCTAACCCAACCTAACCCGTCGCCTCCAGGTCGGTCCGGCATTCCGGCTGTCCTGTTCGGTTTTCAGGGACCACCAATCCGCAATGACGGATTGGTTCGGTACCTACCTTATGCACTGGACAGGATGGCAGCACAGGTTAGAGTCTGATCAAGGTTGCCGTAGATTAGATTGGTCCGGTCCGGTTTCTTTCGGAACCACCGAGCCATCCTATCTAGGACCAGACCCACCACTCCCTGAGTGATAATAATTGCCAAAAATTGCGGAATCAAAATTTATTGTGTTGGTCGATAGGAAGGTAGGTACCTTTGTCGGCAACTCCGATGATTTTTCTCTTGGCATGACCAGTTTGCAGCAGGGATAAAATTGGGTTCATGCTGTGCTTGCCCTCTTTTTGCTTCGTCTGTGGCTTCACATCTGACTTTTTGGTTGGTGAGCATGCTGGCCCTCGCTTAACAACCCCTTACATTGAATAAATCTTGGGAAGTATCAGCTGCGGGAAATTTGAAGGGATGAGGTTCTGCAGAAAATGCGTTCCATCCCTGATTTGCTGTTCCAAGAAGCCCTCCACTATTATGGCTAAGGTACCTATACCTACCGATGTTTTTTATTTCGATGCATCCCATGGGCAAATCCTTAAACACGTGTTTGGAAGAAACGCAGACACAGGCTACCGCATCTAACAAAGTCACCAGTACCTAACGTGTGCCTGTGCATTCAACGTCGATTCCAAAAAACTGCTTTGATTCCGATGCTGGAGCATCTCGATTCCAATTCCAAAACCTGAATCCAATGCTTCGATTCCGATTCCAAAAAAAATCCAATTGTGAATCCTTCGAAATGGACAATTCTGCTCGATTCCGATTCCAGGGAATCGCACACGACGCACACCTCGGTGCAATTGGGGAATGCTATAAGATTGCTTGCATGTGAAAAAAATAAAATAGGCCTAAATAAAGATAGCAATCGCCGCTTGGTAGGTTGGTTGCGATTCCACAAATCCAGATTACCGATTCCGGGATAGGCTATTTCGATTCGGATTCCAGTTCTCAATTCCGATTTTTGGACCATCTCGATTGCATCTCCGAAACTCGATTCTGATTCCCAAAAATCCGATTAATGGAATCGGATTTTTTGGCAATCAGAAAAGAAGCATTGGAATCGGAATTGAGTTTAGGAATCGGTATCAAGATAACCAGGAAGGCCTACCTGACCAGTGATCGGAACCGAGAATTGAAATCGAAATATCCCGGAATCGCATTTTTGGGAATCGAAATCTGTGACGAGTTTTGGAATTAAGAGCGAGATAGCCCCGATAGGTATCAGAAACGAGATTTGGCCCGATTAGGCAAATTTATACCTCGGTATACTTCTCTGGAAATTTATTTCGACAGAGTAGACTTGCAGAAATGCAGATAGGTACGCTCCTGAATTGGAAAAAAGAAATACCATCTAGGATACCTGTCCTCAAAAGAGAGTCCTTGTCCTCAAAAGTCATTTGACTTTTTGGTTTCTTTTCCTTTTTTGAAGTGTAAGGATTCGCTGTCTTCTTCTCTTCCTTTTTTTCCTGCTCTGCATTGGTTTGACTTGCCAGACTATCTGCAAAAGCAACAAAACCAGATCTTTCTTCCCCACTCTTTTTTCATTTTTTTTCTGAACGGTGACTGTCAAGCAGTCTTTGTTTTAGTTACCTAGGTGTTGCCTTTAGAGTTTTCCATTGAGAGGTATCTATGTAGGTACCTAATAACTTTTGTTTCTGCTTCTGTCAAACTTTCGTGGTTGTGCTGTTCCTTTACCTGACCTGACACTTTTAAAAAATCTCTTTCAGGGCAAGCATTCCAAATATTTTTTCCACGACGATCAAACCCCAACAATGTTCACATTTCGTTATTACCTACCTACTCATTACTCCTAGGTTCCTACCAACCTAAATTCCTATCTAGGGTCTGTTCACAGTACTCATATTTTGAATTATGTGATGTTTTACTGAACTACGCATGCAACTGGCTGTTTTCGCCTTTTCACGACTTCGGACTTGGATTCATCTCTGTGATGGACATGAGCGGAAAAGTGTGAGGCACCCAACAGCTGCAATTCGTAAGTTAAAGTGACTTAGTTACTCTTGTTTGGCATTGGTTTTGGATACTTTTTTTATGTCTTGAGTTGTTTTAACACTAAATGAAACTATATCTTCAGGCCTTCAGCAGTTTCCTACCACATGAGATTAGGCCGATGATGGCAGCAAGACGGGTCCACAATTTTTGTGACTGTTCAACCACAAATAAAAAATAGCTAGGTACCTACCTACCTAATCCCCCTGTTAGGAAACATAGAAAAAGAAAATTGCATTAAGCACCTTTCCATTGAAAAACCGGCATCATAAACTGTTCCAACATTCAAACTGAGGAATTCGAACTAAGCCAGGACCAAACACTTTTGATCTCTGATGAAGCCAGCCCTCTGCAAAAAAGCCAAAATGATTGGATCACACTTGTTGTCAAAAATTAATATTGTGTTTGATGAAATTTCCCAGAATTCACAGCTTTGTTCCAGTCTGTCCCCAAGCATTTAATGAGTTGTCACACGAGATGGTGGTGGCAAGATGACTACAAGTGTTACTATTCGCATGAGCCCTGAATTTTTTTTCAGAGACAGCTTTGCCGTAGATCAAGGTGTTTGGTCCCGGCTTAGTTAAAACTCTTCAGTTTGAATGTTGAATAGTTTTTGATGTCCTGGCTTACCTATTTAAAACTCTTCAGTTTGAATGTTGAATACCTAGTTTTTGGTGACGGTTTTCTCATGGAAACATGCTTTAATGCTATATTTCTTTGTGAAATTATTTTAGCATTCAATGTAGGCACATACCCACAGCATGCTAGTAAGTGCTTGCAACATCTTGTATTCCTGAAATTAACCCAAAATAAAGTTGCAATAATGATATGAAAAGAGGTCTTTGGAGGTTCAACATGTGTCAAACTTTAGTTCTTTATCTTATCTACCTATCCACATCGCTTTCCCTTAGGTCAGTAAGATGAAGATGTGAATATATCTACCTGAACTCCGTCATCTTACTGAAAAGGGGAGCCCACAACATGGGCAACACTGGAGTGACGATCTGAAGCTCTCCGCATAGCTTTGAGATCATCCACTTTCAAAGGATGGATTAGGTACCCAAAGACTGAAATTGTCACTTGACATTTTTTCTCGAACCAGCAGCAACACGTTTCATAAATAAGCAGCCCCAGTAATTGTATCACAGAGATCTGGGAGCAACAACGTGTCCTTGTCCTACCTGTATTTGGACAGGTCATTCATCTTTGTCTCTTGTTGGTTGTTGATAATTGCATTCTTGCAAGGTCTCATTTTGTTTTTCAAAAATACACGGTGGGTGCGTAGTTGGTTCCCTCGGTAAAGTTCATGTCATGAGCACATGAACAGGATAGAGAAGGAAATCAAAAACTCAAACCATCAGCACCACACACACTGGGGTGGAATGGCAGACCTGCACCTGTCTAACCCTAAAATAGGTACCTACCAGCCCAAATAAATGTCAAAAGTACCTACCTCCAAGATTCCTTTTTTACACGAAAACACCCTCTTGTTACCTTGTTCAGTGATTGGCTTCTTCCAGACTGTAATTCCCCTGATTTGATTTTTGGATAATTTGTTGCCACAGTGATGAATGCCAAGTTCAAATTGGTCGATACCCACAGTCCACAGCATGTCTGCTGTAAGTACAGCGCATATCAATTTTCTTTTGCAAAAAATGATATCTCGGCCCACACGTTGGAAAGAGCTCAAATCAATTGCAGCAAGAGGCAAGAGAGAACTCGGAAAAAATTGAGTGTCCAAAAATTTGCAGTGATTTGCATGGGCGTGGTTAGAAATGCCAACATGTTCACAACCACATTACAATTAGGTACCTACTTACTGTCTTTTTGAACCAATAATTAATTACTTATTTTTCCAGCCTCGAGACATGTTTTGATCCTCAAGCCCAGGCATACGAGAGCTGCAACCGCCATGGCAGATGCCGCCACGTGTGTTGTTGATCATACAAAGAAGAGGAGGGTGCGAAAGGTTAGCAATATTCTAACTGTTTATTTCGGGTCTAGTCGACTACACACGGTGGGATAATTGAAAACCAGGAGTTTTTTTTTTTTACTAAGCAGGGAATAAACAAGTAGGTACCTAGCTACCTAATCAAGGTTGGAACCTACCTAATGAGGTAATAAACTGAGCTTGGGCTTTATGACAGATAAAAAACTGGTGTCAGATTTGTTCAACATGTCATGGGAAATTCCAAGCCTGTTCCACAGAAACAGGAAATTGTTTAGGAATGAGAACCTAGCGACATTTTTTGACAGTGATGGTGGGACAAATGAAACGAGGTCACTAGCCCTCGTAGACCCTGTGTTTTTGATCAGGGTGCCACAGCATCCAGCCCAGCCACCTTCGCCTTTAATGCACTTTGGAAAGATGGAAAACCCTCTGAGCCTTCTCCTCATGGCAAGGGGTTCCCAGCCTAGTTCCTCCCTGAGCAATGACACACTGGAATGAAAGGAGAAGTCCCCAGAAACAAACCTCACCGCCCTGCGCTGGACAGACTCAATTGCATCAATGTTGCATTGAAGATGAGGATCCCAGGTCGTTGTTGAGTATTCTAACAAGGAGCGGACCAATGAGAAGTAAAGTATTTCCTTAACCTTTCTTGAGGCGTGGGAATAGTGCCGGATAAGAAATTTCAGTTTATTTGATGCCCGTTTTACCATCTGAGTTATATGAGGGCCCCAGTTCAGGGCAGGGCTGAAATGAATGCCGAGGTATTTGATATTGTCTGGACGTGTCAACACAGAAGAACCAACGAAATAGTCTGAGATTGAAGGATAAGTTGATGAAGCAAACGA
Organism: Sinentomon sp. SZTP_YWyxl; assembly: GCA_030068105.1. NCBI lineage: Eukaryota > Metazoa > Arthropoda > Protura > Sinentomata > Sinentomidae > Sinentomon > Sinentomon sp. SZTP_YWyxl. The sequence continues at coordinate 12,411 of JASGXE010005193.1, forward strand.
CATAACAGATGTCTTTGTGACATTGATACTCATTTGATTCTCATCACACCACTTAACAATGGAATCAAGGTCGTCCTGAAGGGCTTTGCAATCGGCTTGAGACCTGATAACTCTGTAGAGGACAATATCATCTGCAAACAGCCTGATATTTGAGATGATATAATCTGCCAAGTCGTTAATATAAATGAGAAAGAGGAGAGGGCCACACACAGAGCCTTGAGGAATGCCACTTGTGAGTGGGTGGGGTTCTTACAGATCACTGCAAAGAAGAACCCAAAACTGCCTATCTGAAATAAAATTTGAGAGCCACAAGAAAAGATTTTCAGGAATGCACAGCCTGGATAGCTTCGATAGAAGAATAGGAATTGAGACTTTATCAAATGCCTTGACCAGGTCAATGAAAATTGCATCAGTCTGACTGGACCTTCCAAGAGCAGTGGCAATGTCGTGCACAAAACTGGTGAGTTGGGACTCGCAAGAGAATTTGCTCCGAAAGCCGTGTTGATGATCAGAGAAGAATTTTTGACCCTCAAGTAACTTATATAAATAGCCAGCTACCATTTTTCCATAAGTTTAGCTGAAGAGCTGATGAGACTTATTGGTCGGAAGGAGGCAGTCGAGAGAGGCTGGCACCCTTAGGCAGTGGTATCACAACACTCATTTTCCAATCGGGTGGGATTACATTTTGGGCCAAAGATACATAGAAGAGCACAAAAAGGAATGTTTTAAGTTTGTCACAGTGGTTCTTAAGGAATGCCATTGGAATGGAATCAATGACATTGAAAGTGGAATTTTTTGATGCTTTGATTGCTCTTGATGGAGTTGACTGAAACTATCCGTCATAAGGGGAGTAAATTGAAGCTGGATTTCGAATCACTCTAATAACGGAGTAGATTTAAGCCGATTTTTACGGGCATACCTATGGGGTGTCTAATTGCCAGACTTTATCATCACTGGTGTCTTCCTTCAGTGAAGGAAGCAAGACACGTCTGACGTTGCACAATGACACTGTCCGAAATGTCCGAGATATGGAAAAAACAAAGTTCAGCTGTTTATTTTCTGTTCCTCCATTCTGACTCCATCCGCTTGATCTAGTCACTGGTCCTTGTTCTTGAATGTCACATGATGCATTCAGGGATCATTTTTATTTTTCACACTCTTTCATTCCTCCAGGGCGAGAACATGAACTCATTCATTTGCTACCGTAATCACCCCACTAAAGCGCCAACTGGCATTCGGTTGTGCCTGGAAAAATTGCATAATAAATGGAAATGATTTGTCATGCTGGATGAAAAGGGAAAAAAGTAAAAGAAATCAAAAAACCAAACCAATCAGTGATCAGTGGGACCAACTCAGTCTGGAATACAGCGACACATGACATGAAGATTGCCATCGGCCAATGCCCACTGCAAACAAGTGGACCCTGCAGCTTTACACTCTGTGAGAACTCTGTGTCATATCGTGTGTCAATCAGTCCACACCCTTTTGCTGCAGACAGTCAAAATATTCCGAGAGAAATAAAAATGCCCAATTTGGCAACAAAAAAAAATTTCGGAGCAGGAAAATGTGCCAAATGTTATTTGATTTCATATCTGTTTTGCTTTTTACTTGTTTACTCAGGCACTGCACTTGGGAACCAGAAGAGAACACACTGTCCATTGAGTCAGTTGAATCATTTGAGCCAAGGTTGGTAGCTTTCCAGGAGAATTTTTTCTCTTGCATCATGACTGGCTTTTTTACAAATCCGGTGATTGACACCTTTCCTTTTCTGTAATTTGCGGCAGGTAACTTTACCATCTCTGTCCCAACCAGCAACAGGTGCTTGAGATATGGGCCATTCTGAAAAACACTTAAAAACAAAACTTTTTAACAATAATTGATGTCTTTGCCACAGAAAGTCCATCATCGATAAAGTCTTCCTCCCACAACTTATTACCTTCTTAGAGCCTGAGAAGATGATGATCACCCAAAAGTGACTTGCAGCATGGCCCACTTATGGTGAAAATCCATTACGAGTTGACTGCATTATTTGAATGTCCCATAAAGTGACTCAATGATATGAAATGCCGGCTCTATGCATTTTTGCACTGGACGGACGAGGTATCTACCTATGACATCAATTGGTTTTGTCAACCGCATTTCTGTTGCAGGTCCCTGCCTGCATTGTCCATTGCATTTTTTAATTCTGCTATAGTTCTGCCTTTTGAGGGATTGCTGTCTGCATTCTCAGGCAAAAGTGCCTGTAGATACCTTTATTTTAATAGGTGGACGGGTAGGTAGCTACGTAGTTAGCTCCATGATTTTAGCATATCATGTGAAGCTGAATTCTGGGCTGATTTTGACGCAAATAGTATTTCAGCCCCATTTTTTGCAGCATATTTTTTATTCTTTTTTAGAAAAGAAGCACGGAAAGTCTGGTCCAGGAATCAAAGTTCCGAAAAGTTTGATACAGGCGGACAAGGTGACATCTGAGCCAAAGACTGACTGTTTGAAGTTAGTGCAAGAGATTTTTGTTACCTAATTGTTAAATATTTGATTTTTTACAACAGAAAATGTCACCTAAAGATTAAGCATTTGAGAGTTCTCTGCAAAAACTATGTTTTAATCTCAAGCAAAATAAACTTATGCCCAAACCGAAAAAGTGGGCCCGATTCAAAATATCTCTATTTTCTGCCAAACTGTAGGTTGTACATCTGAACATGTGTTGCAATATTGAAAATTGTCCAGCCAGAATGATCGAAGATCATATGTTTTTTTCTTGTTTTCTGGGAATAGACGTTCCTTTTTTTTTTGTTTTCTGGGAGCAGAGGTTACCAACAAAGTTCCGAGACTTCTGAAGAAAATTATTGGTTTCATGGCGCAGAAAACCTTTCGAGATGAGGAATTAACACGACTGTTTTGTGCTGAGGTTGCTGTTAGGTGGCAATTGGGAGAGAGCAGGTGTGGTTAAGGTGGGGCACCTACCTTGTGGAGTGGGGTAACAACAGGTTTTTGCGGTAGATAAGGTGAAGCGCATCAAAGGCAGGGGGTATGGGGGCCCAGCTAAGGGGATCTGGTGGCGGAAGCTACCCAGCAGGGCCCAGGGAGCAGAGCTCCAGGAAGAGGTATGGCGGACTGCATCCCGCAAAAGGTGAGCATTTTGAAAACATTTGGCACTCGAAATGGCATCTTCCGCATTTTAAAACTGAAATGTGACTGAGGCCCTGGGGCTGTTGGTCACTGTAATACAGTGGCAGACAACATACAGACAGGATGCCGAATCCAGGTTTATGGCATCTGAAAGTTCCATTGGATTAAGTATCTACCAATAAAAAATCATATGGCAGGCAATGCATGAAAGAAAACCAACAGTTTTGTTACCAGTGGTTTTGGAGGAATGCAAAATTAAAAGAAAAACCCACAGTTATGCCTTCTGTCAAGGCACCCTGTGTGGGAGACCAAGGAATTGGCAACGGCATCGGCAGGGGTGTGCCATGCCATGATCACAGATCAGGACCCACCTACCTAGGCCTACTTGAACTGTCAACCCATTAGTATTTTATCGAATTTGTTGTCACATGAGTGAAGACCGGCTTTTTGGTGAGAAGGTTCTCCAGTGATCACTGGCCTTAGCGAGGGGAGGTGCTCTTTGTCCGAGGCCAGGATTCCCACCCGATGATGCTGACATCCCTGTTTGTACATTTTGCTCATTTATTTTTTTAGAGAATTGTACTGTTGTCTCTTGTCAACAGTACCTCTTGGCTTTTTGCTCAGAAGATACCACTTATAGGTATCCCTGGTTCTATTCTGGGGTGCCCATCGTCAAAGGCCAGGACCCTCTGCCCCTATCATTTCAAACCTCCTTGTTTGGAGTCGAAGCCCATTTGTCAGAGCATTCCTTCGGCCAAAGGTACCCACTGGCCTTTGGTCAAGGGGTACATAGCCATGGAGTAGAATCTACCAAAGGCCATAGGGGTAGACTCGACCGAAGGCCAGGTGGTAGCGTCGGCCGAAGGCCAGAGCGTAAACTCCAATTTGGGGATTTATGCAATTTCCAGAGAACCTGAAGGGTTTTTTGCTTTGGTGCACGTAGGTAAGAAATTAGTTGTTCCAGACATTTATTTTCAAAAAGAAAAAAAAACTGCTGTGAAATCACAATGGCATTTCCTCGTATCTGCAAACACCTTAGCACTTCGACATAGAATTTGTTAATACTTGTGCAATCCCTCTTCTTCTGTAAAACAGGGAAAGTGTCTGCTTGGGAAGCTGTCCCGGGACACATCTGATCACATTCTAGAAACATGTCGGATTTCTCTCTTGATATGGTTGCAACTGCTCCAGCAATGTTTACAACTACGTACTCCAGCAACATTGGCTAAGCCTACTCAGTTTAATTCAAGGCAGTAAGAAGATTTTGTTGCTAAATAACCATAGAGATGGATAAGACCTGCATATTCCATAATTTAAGATTCAAATCTGCTTATGGTTAAGGGATGTTCCCATCTTGCATCAACTTACCTGTGCATCTTTTCAAACAAACAGTGAATACTGGACATAAATGAATCAGTAAAGTGGGTACCTAGACTCGAAATGTACATAGGCGTAAGTTATCTCACGAATTGAAAGTGCCTACTGCCAATCATCCCTGCTATTCCAAATTGTTTTGCAGCACCATCAAACTTTCCATATTGCCATTTCAGCCATGCACTGGGTTACGAGGTGCATCCAGAAAGTTCGAGGGATTGTGATTTTCCCCAGATCACGTGTGTGTTCTGGGTTTGGTGGGCCATGGATCTTTTATAATATGCATTCGCCTGATGTCCACAGGACTTTATTTGCCATCCTACATAGGTACTCATACATTTTCTTCCAGGGTTTCTTGAGTAGCCTTTTTAACACTGCCTGCAAATGACATGTTTTTTCATGGAATAGCAGCTATTGGTGTAGGTATTTTGCAGGGTAGGAGTGATCCTGAATGTTGCCTCTGCCTTGACACTACTGCTTGGCATCGGGTTCATAAAAATGAAGCTAGTTTTTCTCTTTTGTGTTGATTCTGTCCCACAATGTCCGATATTTTGCCACCACATGTGTCGGCATGGTTTGGAGATTGGCTCAACACCGCTATTTTTGTCACTGTGAAGAATGTGTGGGATTCAATGTGCGCTGACCGACCACAGTCGTTTTCAGATTTTCTGGGATGATTTCATTTTGTGCACTGTGCTCTTTCTCACCACGAACAACTCGGCACTTCCCCCAACAACTGCAACACGACCACCAAATTGGGAACGACTGTGGTCATGCACATCTGATCCCACACATTCTTGGCAATGAGAAAAACACAGCTGCGTTGAGCCAATCGTCAAACCATGCCGACACATGTGGGGGCAAAATCTCGGACATTGTGGGACAGAATCAACACAACAAGAGAAAAACTAGCTTCACTTTTGAGGAAGCAGTTTCTTTTTTGTGAACCCGATACCAAGCAGTAGTCTCAAAGCAGAGGCAACATTCTGGATCACTCCCCCCTGCAAAGTGCACTGACAGCTGCAGTTACGTGATAAAAAACTTATTTCCGGACAGTGTTGAAAAATACTGCTTTTCAAGAAACCCTGGAACAAAATTAAGAGGATGACGATGGTCAAATAAATTCCTGTGGACATCAGACGGACACAAATTAAAGGTCCATGGTCCACTTTACCCAAAACACACCCCTCATCGGGAGAAAAACACAATTCCTCGAACTTTCCGTACGCACCTCGTCTGTAAAACAGGTCTCTGACAAATCAACGGGAATTGCACATGGTCATTTGATGCTGTCTGGTCTGTATCAAGATGTGTGTCTATCATTCACTGCACAAAATAAGGGGCATTGGTTTGGGGTGCCTGTAATAAACCAGCAAATTCAAACCTGCTCAACATACGCAAGGCATGGGCAGGGCACTGTCACGATGTGAAAGAAAACTGTCATTTTTTTTCTCTTTTGCAAGCACCATTGTCCCCTCCCGGCTACAGTTCTATTTTTTGTTACATCTTTGTTTCTTTGGTTGGTGCCTGGTTATAAAACAATGAAAATGAATAAGCAAGGATCCAGGCCAAGCTACAATCAAAAAAGGCGCCCCAAATCACCCCATTGATTCTTCTGGGATTCCAGCTTAGCTGACTACCTACATCAAATCATGTCATCTTTATCAATTATTTTGCCATTGATAGTTGTTTTCTTTTTACTGTTTTAGAATCATTGATGCTGAGTTGGAGCCCTGCGTACAAGAAGATGCTTTTTCAGTCAGAATTGGATCTCAGTCGAGGTGCCCTCTGTCACAATGGCAGCCAAGCTGTGGAGTTTCTGGCTGGACAGTGCTGAAAAACAGCCGTTTCAAATTCCACAGGGTAGGTACTTGTTGGCTGTTTTTTCAATGTTTGAAAATTACCCACTGTCTGTCATCTGTCCAAATAGTTGTCAATTTTTGAGATAAGAAAAAAAATATGGCATGGAAGTGGAGGTTGCATGTTCACAGAGTATAAATTGCCAACAGGATAGGTAAAATTTAGATCTACCAAAAATATGAAGTGTGACATTTAAGGGTATCATAAATGCACACTGCGGTGTGCATCTATGCAGTGGCACAAGAGTAGCACTACCTAATTACGATGTGGAGATCCTCCTGGAGCAAAGGCCTGTCTTAGATTGAAAACTCAAAAAACAAGCAGCTAGATACCTTCTTTATTGGTTGCCATCAACCTACTTTCCTTCTCACATGACATGAACATAAAGCAGGCTGCTGTTTGGTAAACGTATCACTAAAACTTCCCTCTCTGTTCTGCTGGATAAGTTCAACCAACTGCGAAAGCCAGAATCAAATCCTTTTTACCAGTTTACTTAAAACAGCACATGTCCATTTGTGCTTTTTCAATTGAGGCACAATGGAACATTCTGACTGGATTGACTGGTTTGAGATTGATTAAATTTCAGTGGAAATATCTTATGTCCATCCAGGTTGCGTGTGTGGTGGAATTCTGTTTTGCAATGCAGCTTTGCAATTTTATCACATCAAATTGGCAAGTGCTAAAGCAAGTTCAGTGCCACCTGACCAATATGTTCACCCTTCTTTTTAAGACCAACAAAACCAAAAGGAAAAATCTAGGTATCCAAGCAGCCTAAACAGATTTGTTTCTGCACTTGTCCAGAACCAATTTTCAAATCAAATTGGCCAAATTCATTTGAGGATCCTGCCCTATACCAAATGACGACTCATGAAAATTATTGCAAGAATTTGAAATTGATGGTGGGGGGAATGTGCGGCACCAGGAATTTCGGTCGGCACCACAAAATATGTTTTCCTTTCGCCTGTATTTCGCACTGCAGTTTCAGATATTGCTTGCAATAAAATCTGCAGATATGGCGCCACATGTTTTGACATTTTTCAACTTTGAGTTTCTCTCTGAATAAAAAATGAAGATGGCGGTACACGTCTGTTCTTTGGATAAGGCCTTCATAAAAGGTGTGCTGTGTATCAATGAAAATTTTGCAAATGGGCAGGATTCGAACCACCAAACCTCGGCGATTCAGAGCACGAAACAAGCGTCTTAAGTCTATTCGGCAATCTGATGGCAGCAGACAGAAGCTTGGTGGCAGAGCTTTGCAAATGATTTGGTAAAAGAGGGTCCCTTTAAGGCTCTCTTCCAAATCTTTGCTTTATTTGCACCTGCAGCTTCCATCTCATGGGGCTGCAAGGAGGGGATTTTTTATCTGGTCCGAAACAATTGTGTTTTCCCTGCCTCCAGGGTGATGCTACAAATACGATCCATCAACCCTGGTTCACCACTTTCGCTGTCCAAATAAAAAAGGCAATCTGATGCATCATCTATCAAACATACAAACATATCAGAGCATGCCTTCATGCAAAAACGGAGAATCTACCCTGATATGCATGTATTTAGATACAATGATGAAAAAGTGCGTGACAATCCTGTGAATTCGTGACAATCTGGTGCCGCACATTGCAAGGTGAAGGAATGAAGATATTCAGACTAATGTTAGAGCCATGTGTCACAGAAATTGATTTTCCTTTCAAGCACAATCATTTTACATTTTAAGCACCAAAGGCGAAATGCCAATGAATTATGTCTTCATGCTGCGCTCATTGCTATGTCCCATAGAATGCTACAACAGTGATAATAATCCAGATTAGTTTGATTTTGTCTTTCCATACTGATGAAGCATCGCCTTAAAAAATTGCGTTGAGAAGAGTCGAAATGAAACGGGATGGATTGCGTGAACATTATACGAAATTTTGTGTTTTTTTTCAGATTGTGATTGTGGCAAAGCACAAGATAAATTGCTCAAGTTCATTTTTGGCAACAGAGTCCATCGGTTACAAATTCCATTCAGCGTCACATGTGTGAAGGCAGCAATGCAGTCCTTCGACATCATAACAACAACAGCACTCATCTCTGCTCGGATGATGTCATGACGATTGTTCAGCACCGGTTGTTCAGTGTCAACTTGTGTCATCATTTGGACTTGATCGATGGTGAAAGATGATGTCTTTTAACAACAGGATAGCACTCATCTCTACTCAGATAATGACAAAACGATTTCTTCTGCAACAGTTTCTTCAACTTGTGCCCATTGCCGTCCCAAGAGGTGCACCAACTTGAAACTTCACAACGTTCATTGCTACTTCCATGTTTCTAATGTAGGTACCCAAGTGACTTTGACTGCCAGGGCTGTATCACCAAGGAGCAAGACCCGGAATGGCAGGCCTTATCCAATAAATAATGTGCAGGGTTTAAAACCTACGCTGATTGGTGTGTAAATCTCATAAAAAGGTGAAAAGCCCTCTCTTGCGGTATGTGTGGCCAAAATCTATTCCAAACAGCATGGCGTGCAGGACGTCTCAATTGTCATTGCAACAGAATATAGCTTAGGTGGTTAGGTAGCCCGCAAGAGCAATAAACTTCGTCATTCTGTCGACGCCTTCTGGCCTTGAACTTAACCTGTCCTTCAGGTCTGAATAGATTTCACCGCATATCCTCTTGATACCACAAGTCATACAGCTGCATTCCGAAACAAATTCCGTACATTGGGAGGGAAGCACAAACACATTCGAAGCACTTTGGTGCGTGTGTTCATTCATAGATGTTTTATCGACAGACAAGACACCTGTTGGCAGCTGACAGAAATTGACCGCCCATATCCAGCGACACCTTTATGGTCACTCTTTCAGTTTTTTGGTTATGAACATCTTGACTTACTGCCATTTTTCCTGTGACATCTCAACAAAATTGATGTTCTGAGTGATTGACTTTCGCTCTCGGATATCTTTGCCTTCAGTGAGTTTTTGAAACTAGATACCTGAAGTCAGGCATCATTGCATCGTTCAGGATTAAATAATCAGGCAATCTCGCATCATCTTTCCTAGATTTTCCAGGACCTTATTTGGATGGCCAATCGGTGGTCGTGTGGAAAATTTGGCTTTCGATGACATTCAAAGTTGCGTTCGCTACACACTAATGCAGTTTACCCAACAATTTTTTTAACATTTCTTAAATTCCTTTCCTCTTTAGTGGTCTTCCAAATCCACTGCCAAAAATTCACAACTGGCTGGATTTCAGTGACAAAAAATCGTAACCTCTTCTCAGAGTTCCTAACATACTGTTTGAATGATGACTGACGGCCTGGCATTCACATCCTTTTCTGAACTCGAACCTGCTTTCAAACCATGTCACTTCTTTGCTCCCTGATTCTGCACTTATCTGGCTTCAAACATTCAACTATATTCAACTCATCACAGCTCACCTTCACACACCACAGAAACCAAATTTCCTTGTGTCCTCATCTTTGTCGTGATCATAGGTTACACCAGCCTTTTGAAGAGAAATTCTTCAAAATTCAAATTCATCTCACTGATTCTGCAGATTGTTGTCATCCAAACAGTGCACATGTTCAAAACAGCAGCCTTTAATTCTTTGGTCTCATACTTATTTTTTTCTCCTCTGTGGATGACAAATCTTTGTCAACACACACCTCACATTCATCACGTCATTCTCTTTCTGTTCACAATCTACACATCTGTGCTTTCAGGAACAGCTTTGATTTGTGAAGACACCTTGTCTCTAAACCCATCACAGTCAGGGCCCGACAGTGAGGTATTGTGCCATATCCAAATCAATGTCAGTTCCTTTTGTTGGCACATGAATTGAATCCGGAATTCCATGAAATGGCTAGAAATCTCCAAATTTTCTGATTATTTATTTTTATTTTTTTTTTTTTGGAATTCCAATCTGGTCTGAGACTTACTCCCAGTGGCGTCGCCAGGGGGGGCTGGGGGGGCTTCAGCCCCCTCAACTATCTGTGAACAAGTGTGAAGCCCCTCCAAACTAAAACCGAAAATGAACAAACGTTTTTTTCGCTGTCTGTTCAATGCTGCATGTTGGTATTCTTTTCAGAAAAAGTGTGCTTTTCCGAGATTATCGTCCGGCTGTCAATTTCACTATTCCTAGGAAAAGGATACATGGAATCATAAAAGATGGTACAAGTCCACCATGGCGCAAATGTCACCTCTGCTTGGAGAATGGACTTCACCGCCGAGAGATTGAGATCGATGGGTTTACTGGGTTTCTTCCGGACAGCGACCGGCCAGAGATGGCAGAGAGAATGGATTTTCTGCGCATCAAAAATCCCTTTTCCGGCTTGCCCCAAACCTAAATCTAAGATGCCTAATAGCTTCAGGCTGTTTGTCATACCTATATCCGGTCAGGGTCGATTGACCATGCCACTTTTCAGGAGAAATTGTGTCAAAAATGCCTTCATATGCCATCTGAGGAACTCAAATTTGTCATAATGCGTCAGCTTTTGGGGGACTCTGTCCCCCCTCTTCCCCCTGGTCCCCCGCTGGGGGGCGGCTGCCCCCCAACTACAAAAATCCTGGCGACGTCACTGCTTACTCCCATGTGAAGGAAAGTATTGTTTTCTGCCTGCTGACTATGAATGGAAGAATTTGTCACCAAATCAGGGTTTTCAACCTCGGAGAAAGACCAGAGATTTTGAAATTTCCATCTGGAAAACTTGAACTCTGGGGAATTGAAGGAAAAAATAATTGTAAAAGCTCCATGGATTGTGATTGCCTTACTTAGCTTGCCCTAATTGACGTTTTTTCTGTTGTGGTAAAGCATGAAAAGCACCATCTGGTGGAATATGGCAAATGCATTTGTGTTGCCAACGTGCCTTGGTTTCAATTCTAAATCTGATGGGGCTGGAAAAAGACCTTGTGAACCATGGAATTCTGATTTGGATTTAGGGTGGTAATCAAATCTGCAGATTTGATTGATAAGTATATTCTTGTCGGCAAGAGCTATTGAATTTATCCTTCCACTATTTGCAGACAGAAGCATCCCTCTGTTTCTCTACAAGAGTCATTGTGGCCTATACAGTGTGTGGATATCAGAATTCTGGGTTTTATTACGATTTCTGTATCTTGCCAAATCGTAATGAAGGTGGTCATATTGAGCTAAAAAACGTTTTGTGGGTGGGTGACAAATAAATGAATGTGATCTGGACAGACGCTTTGAAGTACCCAGGTACTTTCTTGATTTTTGATTGCAAGATTGTGCCATACCAACATGGGTTTCCTTTCCTCCAACACTTCTCAAACACATCCTATTCCATGAAATACACGTCAGTTCCTCTTTCAAAATTCGAAACACGATAAGGAATACAAGGTGTGGAATTTTAAATTATTGAGGGACAGAGAATTTTCTCTTGATTTTCAGCTTTTTGTCTATGTTAAATCTCGACACTGGAGTGACCACAACAAAAATTCTGTTGAGACTTCTTGCTAGAGATCTTCCTGACAACCCTAATTTCAAAAAGTCTGGCTTCTTTGGGATCGAGTCCAATGTTGCTTTTTTTACCATAAAATTCATGTAATCCGTTCATGTCCTGATGATCCTTAATACACTGTGATTGCACAAAAATTGTTTCTGATGTTGTTTTGTGTTTTTTTTATCAGAAAATTTCTGTTTCTGACTGAAATTGCTTGAGTTCGCAATTGAATTAGACGAATTTCAAAAAACCCTTTCGAGGAACTGGAACGGGGATGTCTGTTCCGTGAGCAGTAAAATTTTGCTTAAGCAAGTCCCACGTTTTTATGCATGTGAGTAGAGGTTGGCTT
>JASGXE010005194.1:0-24045 GCA_030068105.1 Sinentomon sp. SZTP_YWyxl
AGTGAGAGTGAGAGAGAGAGAGCGCGACAAAAACGCGATTTGAATAATGAGAAACGCATATTATCCTCTCACGAAGCATCCAGCAGATGCGACATTTTTCTGTCGGTGCGTCGAGATCAATTTGGACTTATCTTCTGCTGTGCCGTTGAGGCTGAAAGGGGGCGATGGACTGTTGTCAGATGGGTGCAAACTTGATTCTGGCGACGTTTTCCCGCGCCCTTGAGAGGAGAGAAAGTACAGGAGTTTTCAGTTTTTTCCTAGCATACCCATACCCATAAGGTTTAGTGTGCTCCCATGCAAGATTTGCCTGCATAAAAAAAGGCGTTTTGGAAAAGAGTGGTGATGTCATTGCGAGGCAAAAATAAGCTCGAAAATTAAAATATGTAGACAGAAATTAAAAAGAGCCACCTGCGATGACCAGCAAGGATAACAATTTTCTGTGAACACTTGTATAAATTTCATCACCTCCGTCTGGAGAAGTGATAAACGATTTGTGATCATCCAGGCAGGTCTTCAATCGTTGAATATGTAGGTAGTCATTAGGAGAAAATTCATCCAGGTATGATTGATGACTGATGACAACTGACAGCGTAATTATCGCCAAGACTTAAGTGACAAATCAAGTTATCGAAAGAAAAAATTGGATTCTGACGATCAGTTTTGGGCCAAATGGGGTTGTTGCCTCTGCCTATTTTGATGTTGTTTTTGCGGGCAATAGCTTCTATTTTTGCATTGGAAAAATATCTCAGAAAAGTCAGGTGTTTCAGTGATTTCGTTTAGAAAGTTGGCTTCAGCCGAATCGCCATATCCAATGGTTGATGTGATCAAGGCCTCTCACCTCTGTTTCAAAGAAGGTCGGACAGACGCCTTTACACTTTAAAAAAATCCTTAGGGGTTCCCTATACTCATCCCTCTCCAGATGAAATTCGAGCAAGCCAGTTCAATAGTAGCCGCTCTCATATACCAACAAATTTTTGGTCCCAAGAAAAAGTTAAACATACACTGTATTTTTTTTTCTTGAAACCCTTCGGGAATGGAATTCTCTCCCCAAGGATACTAATTTAATTTGAAAATCCCCCGCTACTTGAGTAAATTTCACTTTTTGAAACTCTCCTCATTGTGACTTTATTTGGTTGTTTTTAAACTAAGTTTCTCTCCTGTTTGTCTCTTTTTGTTGTTCTGCTGGCCTATTCATGTGTTTTTTCTTGTCCTTGACTGTTGGTATGGAGCATGTGTTATATTTGCATTAAAAAAATTACAAATACAAATATACAAATACAAATACAAAAAAGGGGTCCGAATTTTGATTGGCTGAATGAATTCCGTAAAATTCTATGAAATTTGGAACCCCATCTGCAGAAAACATGATTCCCCTCCTTTCGAATTGTTTCCCTTCCATGTCTCTGATTGCGGCACATTGTGAAGTAGATCGATTGTAACCGTGCGACTGATCTTTACTCCCGACGATAAAACATTGTCTCAAAAATATCAGAGCCTCAAACACCGCAGCAAAATTTTTTTTAGCGCCATGTGAGAATCAAAACTCAATCCTGCAAATTGATGTAAGCAAGGACAAGGTATTTCACTGCGGTGCATGTAATGTGTGCGGTGTGACTTAGCTCCGGAGATCGTCGAGCTCAGGAAGTTCTCTTGACAGCATCGGACAGCAGAGAAACAACCTTGCAGAAATGTGCGTTTAATGGATTATCTTTTGTAATTTTGATGACTTTGCCAAAAAGATATTTTTGCCCAGTAAATTCTCTTGAAAGCATCGGACCTTGAAGCACAGCCATGCAGAAAGGTGTTTTATGGATATCTTTGTAATTTTGCTGACTTTAGCTCCAAAGTTATTCTTGCTCAGTAAATTCTCTTGACAGTATCGGACGGTAGGAGCACAGCCTTGCAAAAAGGTGTTTTAATGGATATCTTTGTATAATTTTGTGAACTTTGCTCCAAAGATTTTAGATCTTAGGATATTCTCTTTACCGCATCTGACAACAGAAGCGCAGTCTTGCAGAAAGGTGCGGTTCATGGATACCTTTGAAATTTTGAGAACTTTGCTCCAAAGATATTCGATCTCATGAAATTCTCTTGACAGCATCCGACAACAGAAGAGCTTAGTGCAGAAAAGAGCATTTAATGGATATCTTTGTAATTTCGATGACTTAGCTCCGAAGATAGTCGAGTTCAGGACGTTTTCTTGACAGCATCGGGCAAGAGAAGCGCAGCCTTGAATAAAGGTGCGGTTCATGGATACCTTTGAAATTTTGAGAACTTTGCTCCAAAGATATTCGATCTCATGAAATTCTCTTGACAGCATCCGACAACAGAAAGCTTAGTGCAGAAAAGAGCATTTAATGGATATCTTTGTAATTTCGATGACTTAGCTCCGAAGATAGTCGAGTTTCAGGACGTTCTCTTGACAGCATCGGGCAAGAGAAGCGCAGCCTTGAATAAAGGTGCGGTTCATGGATACCTTTGAAATATTGAGAACATTGCTCCAAAGATATTCGATCACAGCATCCGACAACAGAAGAGCTTAGTGCAGAAAAGAGCATTTAATGGATATCTTTGTAATTTCGATGACTTAGCTCCGAAGATAGTCGAGCTCAGGACGTTGTCTTGACAGCATCGGGCAAGAGAAGCGCAGCCTTGCATAAAGGTTGGTGCGGTTAATGGATACCTTTGTAATTTTGAGAACTTTGCTCCAAAGATATTCGATCTCATGAAATTCTCTTGACAGCATCCGACAACAGAAGAGCTTAGTGCAGAAAGGAGCATTTAATGGATATCTTTGTAATTTCGATGACTTAGCTCCGAAGATAGTCGAGCTCAGGACGTTGTCTTGACAGCATCGGGCAAGAGAAGCGCAGCCTTGAATAAAGGTGCGGCTCATGGATACCTTTGAAATATTGAGAACATTGCTCCAAAGATATTCGATCTCATGAAATTCTCTTGACAGCATCCGACAACAGAAGAGCTTAGTGCAGAAAGGAGCATTTAATGGATATCTTTGTAATTTCGATGACTTAGCTCCGAAGATAGTCGTGCTCAGGACGTTGTCTTGACAGTATCGGGCAAGAAAAGCGCAGCCTTGAATAAAGGTGCAGTTCATTGATACCTTTGAAATTTTGAGAACTTTGCTCCAAAGATATTCGATCTCATGAAATTCTCTTCACAGCATCCGACAACAGAAGAGCTTAGTGCAGAAAGGAGCATTTAACGGATATCTTTGTAATTTCGATGACTTAGCTCCGAAGATAGTCGAGCTCAGGACGTTGTCTTGACAGTATCGGGCAAGAGAAGCGCAGTCTTGCAGAAAGGTGCAGTTCATTGATACCTTTGAAATTTTGAGAACTTTGCTCCAAAGATATTCGATCTCATGAAATTCTCTTGACAGCATCCGACATCAGAAGAGCTTAGTGCAGAAAGGAGCATTTAATGGATATCTTTGTAATTTCGATGACTTAGCTCCGAAGATAGTCGAGCTTCAGGACGTGTCTTGACAGTATCGGGCAAGAGAAGCGCAGCCTTGAATAAAGGTGCGGTTCATGGATACCTTTGAAATTTTGAGAACTTGCTCCAAAGATATTCGATCTCATGAAATTCGCTTGACAGCATCCGACAACAGAAGAGCTTAGTGCAGAAAGGAGCATTTAATGGATATCTTTGTAATTTCGATGACTTAGCTCCGAAGATAGTCGAGCTCAGGACGTTGTCTTGACAGCATCGGGCAAGAGAAGCGCAGCCTTGAATAAAGGTGCGGTTCATGGATACCTTTGAAATTTTGAGAACTTTGCTCCAAAGATATTCGATCTCATGAAATTCTCTTGACAGCATCCGACACAGAAGAGCTTAGTGCAGAAAGGAGCATTTATGGATATCTTTGTAATTTCGATGACTTAGCTCCGAAGATAGTCGAGCTCAGGACGTTCTCTTGACAGTATCGGGCAAGAGAAGCGCAGCCTTGAATAAAGGTGCGGTTCATGGATACCTTTGAAATTTTGAGAACTTTGCTCCAAAGATATTCGATCTCATGAAATTCTCTTGACAGCATCCGACAACAGAAGAGCTTAGTGCAGAAAGGAGCATTTATTGGATATCTTTGTAATTTCGATGACTTAGCTCCGAAGATAGTCGAGTTCAGGACGTTCTCTTGACAGCATCGGGCAAGAGAAGCGCAGCCTTGAATAAAGGTGCGGTTCATGGATACCTTTGAAATATTGAGAACTTTGCTCCAAAGATATTCGATCTCATGAAATTCGCTTGACAGCATCCGACAACAGAAGAGCTTAGTGCAGAAAGGAGCATTTAATGGATATCTTTGTAATTTCGATGACTTAGCTCCGAAGATAGTCGAGCTCAGGACGTTGTCTTGACAGTATCGGGCAAGAGAAGTGCAGCCTTGAATAAAGGTGCGGTTCATGGATACCTTTGAAATTTTGAGAACTTTTCTCCAAAGATATTCGATCTCATGAAATTCTCTTGACAGCATCCGACATCAGAAGAGCTTAGTGCAGAAAGGAGCATTTAATGGATATCTTTGTAATTTCGATGCTTAGCTCCGAAGATAGTCGAGCTCAGGACGTTCTCTTGACAGCATCGGGCAAGAGAAGCGCAGCCTTGAATAAGGGTGCGGTTAATGGATACCTTTGAAATTTTGAGAACTTTGCTCCAAAGATAGTCGAGCTCAGGACGTTCTCTTGACAGTATCGGACAACAGAAGCACTGCCTTTGCAGAAATGTGCGTTTAAGGCATTCTCTTTGAAATTTTGATGACTTTACTCAAAAGATATTTTGCTCAATAAATTCTCTTGAAAGTATCGGCCGGTAGGAGCACTGCCTTGCACAATGGTGTTTCATGAATATCTTTTTAATTTTGACAACCTGCTCCAAAGATATTCGATCTTAGGAAATTCTCTTGAAAGTATCGGACAACAGAAGGCACCCTTGAAGAAATGAGTATATTTTGTAATTTTTCAAATATTGTAATTATTATATTATCAAATATTAGTAATGGATATATTTTTAATATTGATGACTTAGCTCCAAAGATATTCCAGCTCAGGAAGTTTTCTTAACACATTGCATCGGTTAACAGTAGCATACTCTTGCAGATAGGTGAGTTTAATGGATATCTTTGTAATTTTAGGTGACTTAGCTTAGATACTCGAGCTCAGGAAGTTCTGTTGACAGCATCGGACAACAGAAGCACTACCTTGCAGAAGTGAGCGTTTAATGGATATCTTTGCAATTTTGAGAACTTTGCACTAAAGACATTCGATCTTAGAAAATTCTTTCGACAATATCGGACAACTGAAGCGCAGCCTTGCAGAAAGGAGCATTTATTGGATATCTTTTTAATTCTGATGACTTGGCTCCAAAGATATTCCAGATCAGGAAGTTTTCTTAACACATTGCATCGGTCAATAGAAGCATACTCTTGCAGAAAGGTGCGTTTAATGCATATCTTTCAATTTTTTGTGACTAAGCTCCAAAGATAGTCGAGCTCAGGAAGTTCTGTTGACAGCATCGGACAAAGGAAGCGCTACCTTGCAGAAGTGAGCGTTTAATGGATATCTTTGTAATTTTGAGAACTTTGCACTAAAGATATTCGATCTTAGGAGATTCTTTTGGCAATATCGGACAACTGAAGCGCAGCCTTGCAGAAATGAGCATTTATTGGATATCTTTGTTTGTGAGACTTTGTTCCAAAGATATTCCAGCTCAGAAAGTTTTATTAAAGCTCCTATTAACACACTGCATCGGTCAACAGAAGCATGCTCTTGCAGATAGGTACGTTTAATGGATATCTTTGTAATTTTGAGAACTTTTCTCCAAAATATTCTATCTCAGGATATTCCCATGACGGAATTGAGCAACAGAAGCGCTGGTGCAGAAAGGAGCATTTATTGGATATCTTTGTTATTTTGAGAAGTTTGTTTTCAAAGATATTCCAGCTCAGAAAGTTTTCTTGACACACTGCATGGGTAAACAGAAGCATACTCTTGCAGAGAGGTGCGTTTAATGGATATCTTCATAATTTTTGGTGACTTAGCTCCGAAGAAAGTCGAGCAGTAGGAAGTTCTCTTGAGAGCATCGGACAAGGGAAGCACAGCCCTGCAGAATTGTGCGTTTAATGGATATCTTTGAAATTTTGAGAACTTTACTCCAAAGATATTTGATCTCTGGAAATTCTGTTGACAAAATCGGACAACATAAACGCATACCCTGGAAGAAAGGAACTTTTAATGGATATTTTTTAATTTTGATGACTTCGCTCCAAAGATATTCCAGATCAGGAAGTTTTCTTAACACACTGCATTGGTCAACAGAAGCATCCTCTTGCAAATAGGTGCGTTTAATGGATATCTTTGTAATTTTGATGACTAAGCTCCAAAGATATTCTTGCTCAGTGTATTCTCTTGAAAGTATCGGACTTTGCTTGAAAGTATCGGACTTGAAAGCATCGGAAAGTTGAGAACTTTGCTCCAAAGATATTCGAACTAAGAAATTTCTTTCAACAACATCGGACAACAGAGGCGCAACCTTGCAGAAAGGTCAGTTTACGTGACGGGTATCTTTGTAATTTTGATGGCTTAGCTCCAGAGACATTATTACTCGGTAAATTCTCTTCCCAGTATCGGACATTGAAGCACAGCCGTGGAGAAAGCGATGCATGGATTGTAATTTTACGAACTTTGCTCTAACATATTCGAACTTGGGAAATTCTTTTAACAGCATCGGACAACAGAAGCGCAGCCTTGCAGAAAGGTGCGTTTAATGAGTATCTTTGTAATTTTTATGACTTAGCTGTAAAGATATTCGGACTTAGCTCTAAATATATTAGAGCTCAGTAAATTCTCTTGACAGCATCGGACAACAGAAACACAGCCCTCCAGAAAAGTGTTTCATGGATGCATATTTTTTTTCCAATCCACTTCCGCATGCGCGTTTCTGATTGGCTGTTGGGAATTCCAGCCAATTTCAACATCCAATTTTCAATACCTAACTTAACCAAACCTAACCTAACCTGACCTAACCTAACCCTATTGCAGCCCCAGAAAGAGTTGCGAAGCGGTGGCAAACATGCCAAATGGCAAAAAGCGGTGCATGGCAATGCAAAAATCCCAAAATTGATGACGTCACAATTTGAGACGACGTGATTGGCTGTTGCGGGCTCCTGGTCCGCGGATGTGGATTGGAAAAAAAATTATGCTCCATGGATATCTATGAAATTTTGAGAACTTTACCCTAAAGATATTCGAACCTAAAACCCGGAAAGTCTTCTGAACAACCCTGTTCCGGAGACTGTCTGGGTGTTAGGTGAAGGGAAAACGGATGTACGGCCTTGCAGAAACACGTTGATTCGGCCCCAATTGGGCCCCAAGGGCAAATTTTGTGGGTTTTATGGGTCCTAAATCTTGGAAATCGTACGTCGGAGCACATTTCCTCAGATTGTTTTATTTCTCCTGCTCATGTGCAAAAATGGGATTTGTACGGAGATATTAAGCGATATCACTTCAGCTACCCCTGGGAACCATTTTAGGGGTCTGATGGACAACACTTGGGCCATTTGAAGCACTCGCCCGTCAAAAGGTGCAAGGTGGCCTGGGTGTGCCCAATGAAGAAAATTCGTGAGTCAGTCAGCTGAGATATATTGTATGCGCCACAAGTCTCCCGTCAAATGAACGAATAGGGTTTGCGTGTTTTCTCGCAGCGTGGCTGTGACATTGACGCTCAGTGCGGCAAGGATGGCTATCCTCCCGTTTCTGCTGATCAGCAGGAATGAAGGCAATGTGTTCGGGGTTGGCGTTCGTTCTGAAAATGGTGGTTTGGTAGCAACATGGAGTCGGCATGATGCACACCGACGTCCAGTGGTTAATTCTTGTTTAATTATTTTATAAATTATTCGAGACCACCACATAGCTCGGACTAGGTTGTCGACAGAAACGGCTACTCAAGATTTCGACTCCATATAACCGGTCCGGATGCTTGATGCACAGCTACGGGATGGCAAAATGCACAAAACATGATGGTCCATATGACGGGAAACTTACGGCGCTTACTGTATTTATAATTTCATAATTACTCTCACTGTAAAAGTGCTGTTTTTTATTTCAATCCTTGGTTTAGTCAGGGAATTGTACTCGGTACATTCTCAAAGTACCTATCAAA
This sequence comes from Sinentomon sp. SZTP_YWyxl, assembly GCA_030068105.1. Lineage (NCBI taxonomy): Eukaryota > Metazoa > Arthropoda > Protura > Sinentomata > Sinentomidae > Sinentomon > Sinentomon sp. SZTP_YWyxl. Next base: position 8,179 of record JASGXE010005194.1, read on the forward strand.
TCTTCCGAATGTGAAGATGCCTGACTCCTGTGCGTGTCAGATTTAATCCTGAAATCGATTATCTTGCAAAGTTCTATTTAGCGCCAACCTTGTCGAGGCACCAATCTGTTGAGCACCATGAGATTGCATTCAACTGTATTTTGGCATCAGTCTGAAAGGTCCTTATACAGACAGCAGGCCAAAGGTATTTTTCATAACCCAAAAGGTAAATCAACAGCCTCAAGGATATTTTGGCCACAAGCCAAAATGTAATATCACCTCTAAAATAATATTTTTAGCGTGACAGGACTCTTGGCAAAAGCCAGAATGCATTTTGAGATAAGTCGCGAAGTCTGTGAGGTGGACTAGTTCCAGCATGCGCCAAATGCTTTTTTGCATGAGCTGAAAGTCATTTGGCCACAAGTATATAAATTTTGGTATTCACACATATCATTGCAATTGACCTACAGCAAAAGCTCCTGACGTGGTTAATCATAATCATCTTTTACAATACACTTGCACAACCCACCAGCACTAAACTTGCACTAAACAAGAGCACTTAAAGTTCCCTACTCTTTATCAATGAGATGGCAGGAAATGAGAAGCGTGGATCATATTTATTTATTTCGATTCTATTTGCTAAACTATATAGTGCAAATGTGTCGATGATGAATATTTACAAAAACCATCTCAACTATTGCCTTGCGACATGCGTGATTGCGCGAAGCAATGGGGAATCTCTGGGTAGGGCATTCCAATTTTTTGAGAGATCTCGGGAAAAAAGTATTTAAGATAACATTATTGATTTGATTGGCGGTATGTGAAATTGAAAGTCGTAAGTGGCTCTTCTGTTTTGAAAGTTTTCAATGAAAAGTGGAGGGATATTAATCAGTGTTCTGCCTTTTAAGATTTTAATAAGAAATGAAAGCATTTTCTCATTTCTTCGGGTTCTGAGAGGTGTGAGCCCTAGATCATTCAGCATAGAAGTGACGCTAGCTGTGCGTTCATAGATTCCAGTAATGAATCTGGCTCGTTATACCTTTTCCATAGCATCAATATGAGATACAAGAAATGGATCCAAACGACAGACGCACACTCAAGGTGCGGTAAAACGGTGGCCTTGTATGCTAATAATAGCTTCTATTTAGAATTCCCATGTGAGAGATTCTTGCGCAAGGGCGACCTAGCTTTGAGAAATAGACGCGTTGCCTTGTTCCCCCCAATCTAAATGCTCGTAAAGGTTGACTCCAAGATATTTAAAAATGGTCACAGACGTCACAATTTCATCATTTATCTTATAAGAGAAATTTTGTGCTTGTGAGAAAGGGCTCTTTTGGTTCTTCGGATGGAAGAGTAGAAATGCACACTTTGAGACGTTCACATCCATATGTGAGTTGCTGCACCATTGATGAAGGGCATCTAAGTTGTCTTGTAGAGTTATAGTGTCACTGTCATCCGCAACAAATGTATACATAACAATGTCATCAGCATAAAGCCTTATGTTACAATTACTAATTTCATCGAAAATATCATTGACAAATAAAGTAAAAAGCAGGGGACCCAATGCACTTCCTTGAGGATAGCGTGCGATCGACAATGACGTTCGCATGCCTTGAAGAAAGATAAGATTGAACAAGTTCAATAAAAATGGCCGGGAATGACAGCCTCCGAAGTTTAATGAGGAGTTCGTGGTCGACACTGCCGAACGCTATTGATAGGTCATGGCATGATCGGAGTTTTCGACTCAAATTTTGACGCTATGTCAAAGACCAATTCTGTGAGCTGAGTTTCACATGATTTACTTTCCGGAATCCATGCTGATTTGGGTGAATAATTTTATTTTTCTCGCAGAAATCACAAATTAAGTGGTGCAACATTTTCTCAAACATTTTCGGAATTGCAGAAATGAGAGAAATTGGCCTGATATTGTTGACGTCATTTAGACTACCCTTTTTGGGAACGAGCAAATATTGATTTGTTTCCAATGATCAGTAAAAACTCCGGAATGGCATATTTTTTTGAAAAGGATTTCCAAAAAGTTCGAGATGGGAGCATTTAGGTTTTTGATAAGGGGGGTTGGGATTTTGTCAAATCCAGGGCCCTTTTTCCTGGACATTGAGGAAACGACACTACAGATTTCAGAAGAGCTGAAGTGAAATGCAATATTTTATTCAGAGAAAGCAGATCGATCAGTAACGTCTGCTGAAGAGGTAATTGTGATGAACAGACCTGTTTGATCTCCACTGGGGAGAGTCGTAGTTGTGCTTGGAGGCGGCAGAAGTGGCCGCCTTTCGAACTCTGAAGGCCTGGAATTCACTTCCTTGTAGCTGCCATTTTCTGCATTCAATCAATTGAATTCTTGCTCAAAATGTTCATACCTCTCCTTTTTCACTGACATGTTCTATGTTTGTTTGTCCTTTTTTTTTTTTTTTTTTTTTTTTTTTTTTTTTTTTTTATCCAAGTGTGAACAAATTATGTTCCTTCTCCTGTGTGTTAACGTGCGTATTTGTGTTTTATCCTTTCACTTCATTTAATTTTTTCCTCTCTCGCATTTATATTTGCATCAAATGGCAAATTATTGATCAAATAAATAAATAAATAAATAAATAAATAAAGTGCTCTAGTGAAGTTATTTTGGAAGGACGATACAACCAAATCATCTTTTTCAACACTATCAACAATTAATGATCCAACACTTTTGGTGAGAACGGGGATTGTAGAGCAGCTCTTCCTCTTGTGCCTTCATTTGGTTCCAGAAGGACTGTGCGAAGGGCGTATTTTCGCTATTCTCAATAAAATTTCCAAACAAAAAGTTATTTTATCGTAAAGCATTGTTTCTAGCGTTTGCATAACTTTCCCAGTTGTTGGGTGTAGGGAAACGACAAGCCGCTTTGAATGGTCCTCCAACGAGACCGCTGAAATCAGTAAATGGTGCTGCGATTTCTCAATGCGAAATCATTCACACAAATGTAGCTTGATCCGTTTTACGACAAAACGTTCATCATTAGTCTTTTCTTACCATCTTGGCGGAAATAAGCCGCCACCTCAACAGCTTATCACTTATCTTGTCCTCATCATAGACAGTTGAAGTTGGACTGGACGCACACATGATCACTGCCAAAACAAATCGTGCTTTATACTTGATAAAAAGAAATTACAGAAAATCTCCTACAAAACTCAGGGAGCTGGCCTGACGAATTCCTTGATTTTTACGAGGAACATGATAAATGATGTCCTTCCTTGGCATATCTTAGTGTATGCATCCATGGCGTGGAATCATCACTCCGTGTCGCTTTCGCAAGTAATCCGGCGGATTCAGCGAAAGTCCGCTAAAGATTGAAAAGCTGGCAGCTCTGCCGGACGACCAAGTTGCATTGATGCAGGATAGGCAGGCCATCTATGATTATGTAGGAAAAACTGGAAGAACAATTTCATAGGAACTCAGCTTACTGTGAGGGGACATTGTCAAGAATGCGTTGGTAAAGAAAAGTGATGCAGCAAAGAACGTAAATATGAAATTATTGCCCATTTACAGCTCGGGCACATATCACCAGCATATCTGAAACTGGAATGTTATTCTTTAACCATACCGTTCACAGGGAGGCTGGTTAAAGTTTCTTTTTTCGTTTAAAGTTGTTCCTCCATGTCCTGTGCATCACATCCATGACCAGTTTGCGTGTCCGACTGAGGAAGATGATTCTAGTTCGAATGACGTGGTCGTGCCCATCACTTCTTCGCGCTAACCTGAGCCTGCTTCTCAGCCACCAGACGACGGACTAAGTGGGACACATAACTATTCTCCTTCCTTTGCTTTTCTACTTAATTAAGGACTTCTTGTTCTTCAGCTTCGTATATGGTGTTGATACCCTCGTTCAGCCTTTGTTGTAGGTGCATGTTCAGGCCCAATTGACCGAGGTGACGTTCACGTCATCTTGTGGGGGATGTTCGGAAAACAATTGAAGCACTGGGTTGTATCGCTTCTTCAACTTCACGCTTTTCAGAATTTAAGTTGGCCTTGTGACTTGATATTTCGAATCCGTGTGTAGGCCCCTCGCGCTGTTCTGTGAGGGATATGCTACGTGATTATGAAATATACCAGACGCAATCTTCATCGTTCTCCCTTTGTCTGTTTTTGGCTTCCATGGAAGCCACCAAGGATCTTGCACCCTTCAAGGGCTTTCAGCCAAATAATAAGTTCAGCAAAAAAATTTAACACTACAATTTTGGTTTCAGTCAATAAAATAAAGGCTGAAGTTTCAAAATTAGGAGTTTGAAAATTGCTAAAATTGAAGCATCATGCTGAAAAAGATACGCAAACAGAAATTTTAAAAACTTTCCTAAAATAAATCCACAGTCATAAGGTTAATCCTTTCAAGTTCATACATTCCGTTTCGTTCCAACGTTTTCCTTGTCTCTTCGTCATCAGGAAGGCTCTATTGACCGGGTTGACAGTGTTGACCCGTGAGAGATATCTGTATGATGAGTCAGATTGGTAAAACGTGTTGATTTCTGTTGGTTGGGAGTATCAGTATATGCTATGTGGTGCTGTGATTCAAAGCAGAGATTGTATATTTAGAGTTTAGAACCCGAAAGTGGTAGAGAGTGGTAGAATGTCAAACACCGGGTGTCATTCTTGTGCACATATTTTGAGATTGTGCTGAGTGATCTTGCCTTTTGAGGATCGTAAGTGTCTTTTTGGTATATTTAGTTTTTCTACGGTTTCAATGATAAAGGAACCATCCAGTCAAGCATTGAGTGTTTAATATTGTGTATATTACTGAGTTTGTCAGATCTTGTTCTTGTCTGAGAATTTGATCAGACTTATTGATGATCTTGATCGTCTGATTCGAGGTTTTTTGTTTTTCATTTCGCTTTCTAGTTGTTTTCTTGCAGTGAGAAAATTGGAAGTCAGATTGCATATTTTTTCGACAGATTTTTCCATGTTTTCTATGCATATTTTTTCGACAGATTTTTCCATGTTTTCTTTCCTATCCAATATAATTTTAAACATGTGTACTCAAGAGCAAGACAGCTGTTGCTACCTGAAGCCAACCCTGCACGTTTAATTTCACGTGGAAGCAAGTTTAACTGAACTTTTGACATCTCAGAGAGTATACTCAAAATTTCAGAAAGTTTTTGGAGGGCATGTAGCACCCCAGAGGCTTTAGAGTGCAATGAAATCGTTCAACATAGGGTGCAATGTAATCCCTGCATACGTAAGCTACGCGTTAGTAAGCTACGCGTTACAATTTGTCTGCCCCTGTGATGATGACTTGGACAGCCCTTACTTTCGTTCATTTCTTGCAATGTGGGAAAACGTTTTCTGCTGAGACACATTTTTTTTTTGTTTCCAAACCAAAATGCAGATCATCCGCTGTGCTGAAATTTGTTGTCGGCGATAACTGAACTCTGGAAGTGGAGTCTCTGAAATGATTGCAAAGCTTAGTTGGATGTGATTCTCAACAAGGTAAATGGAGTAGTCTTGCTTGTCTTTTATGATCGGTCAAGGGAATGGAGGGTAGGGCTGAGACGCTTGCTCTCTCTGAAAGAGAACGTAACTCTTTACTCGAAGAATGGCCGCCTCTTCAAATTTGGGAAATGATATTTAAAAAGGACGTAGGGTTTTTTCCCTTTCTCGGCCGTTCTTTCCCCGTGATGGAATCATCCTTCATTGGTGCCCGATTTTTTCTTTCGCTCAACGTCAGCACATTCCGAACTTCGAAGTCGACTGGAAACTTACTTTCAAAGACTTTAATTAAGAGTCCTTCACTTCTAATTTCCGGTACACCTTAACTTTCATTGTATCATCGTCTAATGTTTCATATTCACTATTCTGGAACCACCGAAAATGGCAATGATATGAAAAAATTGATGTGATATTTTGGCACTTTTTGTCATATTTTGGCACCAAAGTTAAATTGGAATCTCCAAGAAAGTTTTCTATATTGTCATCCTGAACTGTCCTTATGGCAGAACAGCCTGATCATTTTGAGCAATCACAAAAAGCATACTGTAATACGAAGTCGTCCAAATGTGTCAGGCCATGGGAGACTTTTAAGTATTTCAAGCACGCGTAATGGAATTCTCGATCTCGTAAATCACAAACGTACAGGGTAGTCCAAAAGTCGTTGACCATAGAAAAATCTAAATTTGCTGTCTTACCATATTTTCTGATCTGAAACTTTTTCTTGCTTGAGCCACGGATCTCAACACTGTGGTCGGAACAACACGTGCAGAATCACGGATGCCCAAAGTCTTTGACCATGGCAAAACATTAAATTTGCTGCTTTACCATGTTTTGTGATTTGTGACTTTATCCGGTGCAAAAATATCTGATTAAAGTCTTGACATCCGTGGTTAGAGTTGGAAAGAGTTTCAGATCACAAAAAATGATGAAAACAGAAAACTGATTGCCAGACGTTTGGGCAATATACCCTGCATAAACAATGCTTCTATACCTGCATTCATGATATTGTGTGTTTCTCTGCTCCGTGCTTGAAAAGTTTGAAAACTCCCGCGGCCCGATTATTTCGAAGGACACAGTTGTCTACGAGGTTTGAGCTGAAAGGGATTTTGGCTCCAGTCGCAACCTTGCTGCTCATGCATTCCTGCAGCAAAAAGAGATGGACGCAACAGCATTTTTCGACTGTGAAATCATTCGAAAACATTGCAGGTTATGCATGTTTTGGCAGAACTCAACACTGGCGCACGAATTACGCCGTTTCAAAATATCCGGCGCTCAACACGTCCACATCCACGTAACTCTCTACGGTTGTTACATTGAAGGCATGACGTTTAAGATCAAGATTTTTAATGAGATTCCAATGACATGACAAGATTGGCTGCGGTGCGGCTGAGCAACATCTCAAGTTAATTATCGTCGGGCCGTCCGCTGAAGATGCAAGTCGGTGTCAAGAAACAGCCGTTTACGGCCGCATCCTGGTGGGTTCCTTAAACTTTGAAAGACAATACAGATAAGAGTTTTGCACATTGCATGCCCATTGCAAGTGAGCCACAACCGGGAAATTAGCAAGAATCGATACACTATAGGTCGCATTCACGCTGCTAATTGGTGTTCAAGATGAGATCTCGAGACCAGATACATTTTATTTTTTCCTGCATGCATTCGGAACCACTATTTCAAAACCAGTCATGGAAATTTTGACCACAGCAAACGTCAATCCGTTGCCGAGAAAACCTGGGCGTGGAATTCTTGTTTCGGGCAACCGGCATCCTGGAGTACCTACATCACAGTCGTGTGCCAAAAATCCCGCCATGACGAACCGGCCCGCAGGCCAATGTCTGCGGCGATGATACGGATCATTGGCAAACAAGGATTTGGCTCAAGGCTATTCAGAGTTGCACCTTGGTCAATGTGCATGGGTTCGGAGGCAGCATTTTATACCCAGACCGCGTCCTCAGCCACCAGATTCCCACCCCGCGTCCTCAGCTTCCAGATTCCCAGCCCGCGTTCTCAGTCACCAGATTCCCAGACCGTGTCCTCAGTCACCAAATTTCCAGCCCGCGTCCTCAGACGCCAGATTCCCTGCAGCCCGCGACCTCAGTCGCCAGATTTCCAGTCCGCGTACTCAGTAACCATCAGTTATCTTCCTCAACTAACTTCTGGAGAGGATTGTAACGGGTTTGCCTCTCGAAAAGTCCACACTCTTGGCGAGAGCCCAAGTTTAAGTTTGGTACGTAGCTCTGGGTCTAATTATTGATCTCGAGCAAACGTATGCGGGTTGGACCTCTAGCGGAAATATGTCCAGCCTGCAAGATCAGCAAGTTCGCTATGGAAAGGCCATTGCGACGAAACCCCTAAAATTTGTTTTCTCATTATTTTTCCATGGTCAACTGGGCTCCTCGAGGCAAAAAATTCTGCGTTGAAGGCGGTGTTCGCCAAAACGTTTCCACGAAAGGAGTTAGCCGTCATGGCATTACGAACACAAGCAAACCAAAAACGATGATTGGGGAATTCGGGACTTCTGGAGCACCGTCAGTCGAAATCAGACTGTTAATAATTTTGCCAAACCTTCGCTGGAGATTTGGGTCTCATGATTTATGATGAAGTGTCCGGCGACGCATCAGATCAACAAAAATCGTGTTTTCTCTTGACTCCGTGCAGCGTTTATACGTGCCAACTGCAGCGCTTATTACTAAAACCAGAACCAAACGTCTACACCGCACCACGAACGCCTGTGCGTCAACCTTCTTTTGGGTTTGCCTGTATACATATAGCTGTGCAAAGTTGTTGGATTAAGTTTACCTTTAAAGTGGTCCCAGCACAAAATTGATTCGTGCTACGCCCTCGGCGAAGGCGTCACGTAAAATGTCGTAAAGGACTCAGGAGTGTGTATAGCGGCGGAATTATATATTCATGCATGCATGTGTTTTCCCATTTAACTGTTGCCTCCGAAACCTTTTTGCTCACTTTTTACTCTGCAGGCAGTAGATAAAAGAGGATCTTTAATTTCTGCAGCATGGATTTTTTTCTGCAGTCGCAATTTTTTACATGTAGGTATGTATGTAGTAAATTAATTCCGCGGCTACTATGCCAGCGATCTGCCTGTAAAATCCCGCCTATACGAATTACTTAACCCAGACGTGCCTCAATCCGAAAGATGACTGGTGGTTGTGAGCGATAGTGGGAATAACGTCTAATTTTTAAAGGTCTAAAGGGCAGAAAAGGCGCAGATTGACACATCTACCCAAGTTAACCGAACTTCACCGAACCTTAATCTGACCCTCAAACTAACCCTAACTTATAATCTAACTGCTAAGAAGGGAAGTCGTGATCCTTTCCCAACTTTGGTCCCATTAGCTTTCTGAACACCTGCTCTAAAATTCTTTAGTTCATTGATATGGGTTTCATCCTATGGATACTCCGCACCACATCGTTAACTGCTTTTACTCAGGACACATGACTGGACAATCGCTTACATGTGTATGCGATAATGATTGACGGTTCCAAGGCTTTCGATATCGTGAGTCACGATCGCTTAAAATACATTTCTTTGGGCATGACTGGTGTTACTTGAGTTGGTTTGAGGGCCTCCTTGGACGCTCCAAACGCATTCGGATGGAAAATTATTTTGTGATCACCTGACTTCCACATCAGGTGTACCGCAGGGCAGCATTCTAGGCACGCTGTTGTAGGTTTATTGTTTGTTGTTGGTTTATTGTTTGTTGTTGTTTTATCTTTAAATAGCATGGATATCGGCCGCATGCTTGCTGGGTGTCAGGCAAATCATCAATCGGCAAACTAACATTCTACACGGCCTTCATGGTTGGAGATCGCCGGCTGGGAGGCGCAAGTTGCGCGTTTTTCGAGCCTCCCTCTGAGTCGGATTGGGGGAATGGAGTGACTTGCTTAGAAAATTGGCATGTTCAGGGATTTACCAAAACACATAGCCACATGTTTCTCTTGAGGATTAAGGCTTTCGTACTTGTCTGCGCGACCTAGACCTTTGTTTCTGATAGCTGCTCTCTTGTCTTGCATATTTTGTCATTGATGTCAGTGTTGGTATGTACTGACATCTGCAATTTCGATAGGAGGTGTGTCTGCAATCGATTAACTCCAAAGAAATAAAATTATAATTGAATTGATCTTTTGAACATGAAGACAGGCTTGCAGAGCAAAAGACAGCGCAAACAAATTTATTGGAATTGCAAGACAAACACAACGGAAGAGCAAAATGAGCAACTAGACAATGCTCAAAAAGTAAATCCAATCTGCAGACCAGGACACATAGATATAACAATGGCATGCCTATATATTCGTTGACATTTCAGCTCCTAAACTTGTGGCACAAAGAATTTTTTGTGAAGAGTCCCAGAAATCGCTGATGCTGAAGAATCTGAGAAAAGGCTTCCACTCTCTGAAGGTCCTCGGGAAAAAAGAATGAAAGATAGTTATTGCCGCTGCACATTGGTAAGTTGAAGCTGAACCCATTGTTCCCACGACGTTGTTGTTGTTTCAGTTAATTGATATCATTCAAGGAGAGTCTCTCAACAGAATACCAAGCCTAATCTTTTCATATCAACAGAAACAGTCAGGCTATGGCATATAACGCAAATTCATGGCATAAACTTTGCTATATAGTTGATTTAAGAATTTCAACTTGCCCAAGACCTATAATTTTCAAGTTTTTCAATAAGCGAAATCCTTCACGAAGGTCCCACTTACAATGAAAATCAGATGCGTGGTCCCTCATCAAGCATCCTTCGAGCACAGACAGCCAAATATTCTTCAGTGCAAGAGGACAGAATTCTTGAGACAGATTCCCATAAACGAGCTGTTAATGAAAACTTGGTACACCGAAATTTAAAAATTGGTGCACCAGTTTATGTAGAGTTTTTGAAGCAGATTTCTTTGAAATCCTTCCAAAACGGATTGTTTCAAGCAGATATCTTCCGATGGAACAGGAAGATCAGTTCAAGCACACTCCATCACATTCACACCGTGAAATGGAATCTCTCAACGTCATCTCAACCAGATTTCTGCAGGCACAATTGCTTACTTCCACTCTTACTCTTTTTAAAAGTCAATTTCTTGTAGTCCAAAACGAGACATGGTTTACCGACTTTTTTCTCATACTTGGAATCTTTTTGCATGGTGTATCCGTTTGACTAGACTAAAATGTTTCAAAGCGAAGTCTTTGGCGTCCTTAAATAAGGCGGAAAACGTATATAAAAGGATGCTTCGAATCAACCTTTACACTCTTCAAAAAGCAGGATGCTTATTATCATCCTTTATACTCTTCAAAAAGCACTTTGAAAAAAGACTACAAGTTTAAAAAAAGTCGGCGAGACATGTCTTGTTTTGGACCACAATGAAAAGGATACGAAAGTGACTTTTTAAAAGACGTTCGAAATTTAGAGTGTAAGGCATGTTCTCATTGGAAAAAGAACATTGCAAGTCAATTGGAATCTCTCAAGCAGTCATATCAAGCAGATTTTTGCAACAGCACAAATGCTCACTTGAAGCAGGTTCTCATTGCAAAAAGAACACTGCAAGTCAAATGAAATCTCTCAAGCAGTCCAAGCTGATTTTTGTAAGCATAAATGCTCGGTTAAAGCAGGTTCTAATTATTGTAAAAAGAACACAGCAAATGAAATGCAATCTCTCACGAAGTCATCTCAAGCAGATTTCTCCAACAGCAAACGCTCATTGAAAGCCGAGTGTGATTGCAAAAAAGAACGCTGCAATGTACTGCGTTGTTGATCTGAGTGGATAATTGTTGATATACCGCAATGTGGGTCGAAAAATGTGGTCAGAACATATTTTGAAGTGATTTTTTTACAAAGTGCAAGAAGGAATTAACAATTGACTTCGAAACTGTCCCCTTAATCAGAATCCAGCACTTTTTGGAAGGAAATGCAAAAATGGACAGCAATATCAGATCACTACATAACATGCACTGCAATATAACAACACTATCAAAAACTTTCAACACAACATCAACAAAATCAAATTTTTAACAATGTCACAACACAATATCAAAAAATTTTATTTGAAAACAAGTGAAACCAATGAGAATAATTAATTGTACATGCATGTGACAAAGTCATTTAAACAATCAAGCTGTTGAAATCAAGGCACTAGCTTTCCATGTGGATTTGAGTGCGGTGAAACCACATTGATTATGTGGTTTCGTTGGAGGACTGGAATCAAGAGGATAAAATGTCATGCATTGGTTATTGAAATTTTTATGCCAATTGGCTATTTCATTTAAGCTATTGGGAAATTTACTGATCAACCGTTTTTCACCTGGTGCATGGTCGCATATTCAAAATACATTTGTGAATCGACTCTGTCCAAAATTTCATTCTCCACAAATTTCATTCAAGCTCAAATCATTCTCCACAAGTTTTCCTGCTGTTGTGCTGCATATTCACTGTTATCTAGAATACAATAGCTACGTATATCTGCATGCATGCTAGTTATTTTTTCTTCTTCTTTTTTGTTGGCATCAGTCAAATGAAGACATTTGACAAGATACCTTTAATGTGCCTGATGTTTCAGTAATGCCTTGCATGTTAAATCACTTCACGAAATTGTTTATCATACCATGGAACATGATATTGTATATCTTTAGTAAGTGAGTTAACATGCAAGGCATTACTGAAACATAAGACACATTAAAGACATCTGGTCAAATGTCTTCATTTGACTGATGCCAACAAAAAAAAAAGAAAAAAAATAACCAGCAGTCATGCAGATATAGCTATTGTATTCTACATAACAGTGAATATGCAGCACAACATCAGTAAAACCTGTGGAGATTGATTTGTGCTTTAACAGCGACTATGGAAATTTTGGACGGCGTCGATTTGCAAATGTATTTTGGATATGCGACCAGTAAATTTTCCCTAATTTTGATGCAGCCAATTGTAATAGCCAAAAAATAAATTGTAGCATTTTTTGAATTTCGAGCTGACGTGAACGGGTCATGGCATGTCATGTTGGAAAAAGGGTAACTTTTAAAAGTTATTTTTTTTCTGAGGGATTTTGGTTTAGCGACATGCTATGACCCGTTCACGTCAGCTCGAAGTTCAAAGATGCTGCAATTTATTTTTTTTATTTATTTTCAAATTTGAGACCAGCAAAATATTCCACAAAATATTCAACAAAATATTCCGGTTAGTTGAGCATAGAACTTAAAAAGTTTCAAAACAAAAGAGTGAAGCACTAATCCGTATCTGTGCAAACGTATTTGCAATTCCCCAAGACTTAAACAGCGACAACTTAAAGCATTGTGAAAGTTTGTACATCTCTACTCGATATTAGGTACATGGTGCGGAAATGAATGAATCTGTGTACGTATTTATACGTAGTGGTTTCCCCAATTATTATACATTAAAAGCGCAGTAAACAAATGATGTCAAATTTTTTTTATTAAAATTAAACAATGGATTGTTTCAACTAACATTACATAAAAATTATAAAAACAGGCTCAATTTGTCTCTAAACTAACACTACATAAAAAATAAATAAAGCAGGCTCAATTTGTCAAGACAAGTAAAAAGGGAGCATTTCCAGCAGAGTTCAAACTTCTGTGGTCAAATGGGGTGGTTGTATGATGGTGGTACTTTTCACACAAAGTATGCACCTACACTCTAAATCTGAGGTTTACTTCAGGAACACCTTTTCAACACGGGCTTATATGGAAGTGTTATTTCGGAACATGTTTTGGAAGACGTTGTGCGTTCTTGGAACACTATTTTCCTGTCACAAATATGGAACACATCAGCTATTTGGAACACGTTATGTGTATTCAAATCGCGTAAGTTTCAAATTTGTGGCAGGAAAACAACGTTCCTGAAACACATCACGTTTCCAAAAATCTTCCGGAAAGAACAGCTCCTTCTATAAGACCGTGTAAAATCCGTTTTAAAGGTGTTCCAATAAGAAATATCTTGTTGAGATTGTATCTATCCACAATATTGCACGTATAGATCCGGATAGTGTCGTTAACTCTTAAAATTTCATATTGAAATATTATTGTTCATAGTTTTTTTCTGATATAATTCAAGAAACAAAATTGTTATATGTTTTTGTAGGTACATACCTATACTCGTACATACCTATGAAAGTACAGTACATACCTATGAAATATTTAGTTTGTTCGAAATAATTTTATACCAGTGAAATATTTAATAGTATTTTACATTGTTTTAGATTTTATAACATTTTACAAACGTACTAAATTATGCACAAACACTGTGCATAAAAAGCAAAAGACGTTGTACACCATGATGTTGTTACTGCTATGCACGAAAACTGATGGCAAAAGGTGACAAATGTTCAACAAATTGTTAAAGAAGCGTTCGGAAAATAAAACCTCCCCAAAATAAATCATATCAACACAAGTATATAGCAGATAGAAAAAATAGGATTATAGGTTCCAAAATAGGATAGGTTCCAAAATAGGATAGGTTCCAAAATGTTTGACCACGTTGAAAAAATGTCACTGGGACCAAAAAAATAAATGTTTAGCAAAATGTTACCATGGACCTACTGCTCTCAATGACAATAGTTGGTGAACAATATGTTAGCAAACTAGCTGTCATCACACGAAAAACCAGGATTCGATATTTGGCATGAAATAAATAAGAACACGAAATAATTTTGAAGATAGCATGAAACTGGACAAGATTCCGGAACTGGACTTGAGACTTGCATCAGAGTAGATTAGACTTGTATCAGAGGTATCAGAGAAGATTCTGAGTACACAGAAGAACATTGTGTTCTGAATAACATTCTAAACAGGTACAATGTGACGTAACATGTCATGTAGATAATACAACGAGAAAGGCTTAACCAACACCAGAAAAAAATAAAACAGCATAGGTTTCGTCAAACTACGAAAAAAAAAGTGTCGAGTAATAGAATGTTGAAAAAATCCTTCTCTAATCTAAGTAGTTCTCTAGTCCAGATAAAATCCAGATAATTGGGTACTCCTCCGTCCGGAAGCATTTGGAGCTCAATGTTGAAAATGGCACTACCAAGAGCACGGTATGAAGTTCCTACAATCGAAAAGTAATTCACGTAGGAACTCTATACCTCGCTCGTGAGATCATACCATTATCTAATATCTGTTTATCTGCGTCGAATTCGACTTGATATCTCGACTTTCGGAAGAACATCTGTCATGTGGCTCTGGAGATCGTTCTGCTGTCTGGATCCTGATATCATCATATCGCTGCGTCGATATCGTCTTCGCCATTGGTGATCATGGAACCATGCACCTGTCGTTATTTGAGTTCACAATAATTCGTGGATCCTTGCCATGCTCAATCGTGGGTGGTGATGCGATGATCATTTTCCACATGCATCTTACAGCGTCGCATCGGGACCTATGGCCCCAGCAGGTTTATCCTTGTCCAGATATGATAGGTTATATGGTCACAAGATACTGCAAAGATAACAATTCAGTGATATCCAAACATGGATTTGCATGTTACAACGGTCTTGAATTTTCAAAATTTCCGTAGAATTGTTAAAAAATACATAGGACTCGCAGATCATCAACCTGATAATTGTTTACTGATTCACAACAGTCATTGCTTTCCAATACAGAATTATCACAAAATAACATTGTTACATAGCAAAAATGTTGCTACAAAATTATCACTTCAATGGAGGCTTGCACCCGTGCCTGTTTATCCCTTTTTTGACGTTTCTTATTGTTTTTTTTTGTGCAAAAGTGTCATTGTTATGTATAGTGGGGAAACCCCCACAAAATACAGTCATTCAATCAATCAAAAAACCCTCTATTAGGCCAATTACGAGATTAATCTGCCCAACAGAGGTATAAGCCTTCTAATCGGAGGAGGGTAACAATCGGCCAAACAGAGCCCATCACTCGTTATTCGTATAACGAGTGGTGAGGTCTTTTGATCATGTTACTACGTTTTCATATATCTACATTTCTCTGTAGGCCTACATCGTACTTATTGCGCCGTGTGACCAACAGCACCACATCAAGTAATGGATGGCAGGGCAATGGATGGTGTACAATTGCATCATTCTGGATTCGTAGAAACTAGAGCGTGTAGAAACAATGCAGTGAAACTATGCATGGAAATTGCGGCCCATAGAAAGAGTATAGAAACTATTAGAAAGCGTATAGAAACCACGGCGCAGAGAAAAATATAGCGTGTTGTTTTCATGAAAAATTCTGGTGCCCATGATAAAGGTGCGGTTTGTATAAGGTGCATCCGGAATGATTCTGCAGCCTGAAACATTTCCGTCACCGCGATAAAGAAACTCCATAGCCTCGCCTTCGATAAATTTCATCTTGCACTAGATAGAGCCCTGCCAATCTCTAGGCTTCCGCAGACCATTATTCTTCGCTCGTTGATTCTTCCCGTGTCAAAAAAAGG